>QANZ01041110.1:41913-107572 GCA_003254925.1 Chamaecrista fasciculata | reverse complement strand
TAACCCTCAATCCAAAATTTTCTCATCCTCACAATTTCCAATACAATATCACACTTCCCAATATCATCTCATCTCAATCTCATTTCAACCAAAAAACAACAAAACACCTTCATCTCATCCAATCCAATCTCATCTCATCTCATCTCATCTCATTATTTCCCACCATTTCTACCCCTATACAAATCACAAAAATCCATCTACTTTTTCCTACCAACCACAATCATTACAACCCCTTTTATATAATTTCACACCCTATTTAACATCATTCTCAATAAAATCACCCAAACACCAATACATCATCTCATCTCATCCAATTAAATTATAATCTCATCTCATCCATTTGGATTGGATTGGATTGGATTGGATTAGGATTGGGGTTCTCCCAAACAGGCCCTTAGATAACTCTACTTCCTCATCTATTAGTGCAAAAGGAGAAGAATAGGATGAGGATGAAGATGTAGAAAAAAGTGCCAACATTGCTTCTTGGTCCAAAGAGAGACCAGAACAGAGTCAAAGTTGTAGTGCAAATTCTAGGTTGAATAGAGAAGTGAAGGTGATGATATGATAAGGAATTTAATAAGGAGTAGTGAGACTCACTTATCTTTTAGGGTTTGTCTAAGCCTTTTCACCTTATAGGTCGGTTCAAACCTAAACAAAATTATTAAAATGCTCTTAAAAGATCCTACATATATTTTTCTCTCAAGTATAGCTAATTCTAATTCTTTTACCTTTTCTATACTCTATATATTTGATATTAACTTGAGCGTCAAAGTCTTATCGTGAGAGACTTTCCCCACAATTGAACTAACTCTTACAAGTGTCAATAACTTTGAGCGAATCTCAAAAGTATTATTAGAACTACCAGCTACTCATTTTGACTTAACAAAACTAACATATTGCTACAATAACATCAACAATAATCAACTTTTTAGTATTATTATAAAAATGGCGTACCATTATTTAATAGAAAAACATAGTGACCAATCTAAAACAAATTATTTAAATAACAGATAAAAATAAAATTTTTGAAATAAAGTCTAAGTGAACATACTCATACTACGATCTAATCTTTCTTTTTAATAAGAATGCATTATTTTGTAGTATTAATAAATAGTCAAAAGGTCATTTTGATCTTAAATGTATGTCTTAATGTAACAAAAGATTTATATTAGTTCTAAATGTTGACAAAATATTTTATTTTAGTCACAAACTATTGAATGTGTTTATATTTCTCTCGTTTCAAGTTCGAATGTGAGGAGTTTAGAGTTACGAATTGTTTTTGAAAAATATTTTCTCTACCTAGTTGAGGATGTCAGCAAACAAGAACAAATCAAACCCCGAGAGTAGGCTTCATTTTATAGTCAAATAATCGATTGGTCATATCTTTCTCGTTTCAAATACTAATGCAATAAGTTCAGAGTTACGAATTATTCTTAATGAGACTTTTTTTTATCTAGTTGAAATCGTCAACAAATAAAGTCAACTCAATCTTAAAAGTGAGTTTGAAACTAGTTTTTCATAAATTTTTATGTTTTATTCTAAAATGAACATCAAAATTTACATTAACGAATAACGACCAAAATGACCCTCTTAAGTTTGATTTGGTCATTAATTAGAATGCACTCTTATCACGCTGAAACGTTAGATGTTGCTTCAACTAGGTAAAAGGCAAATTATTATTATTATTATTTCTAGAAAAGCACATTTTTTTTTGTAGGAAAAGGGGCTAAAAGCCCAAAATTTGAACAGTAAAAGGAATGGAAGGGAAGCTTGTCTCCAAGAAAAAGCACACTTGATTATAATAAAATTTGCAAGAAAATTAGTGAAGGCAATGGGCAGTCTCAACACTGATGGTTGAAACTAAAGCTCTTTTCTCTACCTACTTTGAATTCTGAAAGGCCACTTCACTGAACTCCGTGACTTTACAAGTTAATCTTGAATTTGATGAAAAATCTAACAAAACGAACAGAGCTGTCAAAGTGGGTCAACCCGGCTCACACGGGTTGGCCCACCACGGGTTAAGGCTCACGCGGGCCAGAATTTCTGGTGAGCCAAGATTATGCCAACCCGGCTCACCAAGATGGTGAGCCGGGTTGGCTCACTTAACCCACCAAAATTTAAATTTTTTTTTTAAATTCAATGTACATTTTTCCCAACCTGTTTTTTTTTTTTTTAAATCAAACAAATCTAACTCTTGGCATTGTTCTTGAAGTGTTGTAAAATACATGGAAAACTCCACACATGCTAATTTTCGTTCCAACCTATTGTGTTTTTGGCCTGAGACCTATTTAATTCATCAAATATTGCAAATTGCAATACAAAAGTCAAGGTCAACTCTTAAAATGCAGAAGCAAAGTGAGAGAGAGAGAGAGTGAGAGAGAGGGAAACTAAGAGTTATTGTGACTTTTTGTGAGTGAATATGAAAAGTGAGATTTCAAAGAGTAATTTGGGTTAGTGGAAGGCTTAAAATGAAATTAAATTATTAGTTTTTTAATTTTAGAATTAATTTTTTTTTTACATGGTGGGTTGGTGAGCCAACCCACCAACTCGCCGGGTTGGCTCACCATGGCTCGCGGGTTAGGTGAGCCAACCCACACGGGTTAAAATTATTGGTGAGCCAAGATTGCATCAACCCGGCTCACCATTTTTGCGGGTTAAACGGGTCCAACCCACGGGTTGGAACCCATTTTGACAGCTCTAAAAACGAAAAAGTTAAACCCTGATTGAAAATATGATAAGTTTATTCAATGACAGAACATCAAATGACAATTTTATCCCTATATATATATATTTCTTTTCCAAATTCATAGAAATATCCAAATAGAAAGAAACTTTAAGAACTGAACTTCTAAACTTTGTGTACTTGATGTGATGGAATACAAAAACGTGTCACCAATCGAGAGTCAATTATTATAATCATTGGCATTTGCTAGCTGTAACATATTCATTAACAGTCTAAAAGAACCACAGAGGAGCCCAAAATCACCTCGCCCCCAAGCTTATTAGTGTTAGGTGTTGGCCTATGGGTAAAAAATGTGAAACTTTTGAAACTTTGTGAGTGTGTGTTTATGTGTGTTTATATATATATATATATATATATGTATGTATATATATACCATTGAGCCCCAAACAGAAGAGTTAGTGGAGTAATCGGATAAATGACACCTTAAAAATCATATAAATTACTCCATCTGCTTGGAACTGTGGCACCATCCAAGAGTCACTTAAAAGTTAAAACATAAAAACAGAGCAGTTTGACAAATGACAACTCTTGAGTTTGCCTCGAAGCTACACTTCTTTACCAATCTGAAATGGCTACTTGACTGAATTATATGTCCTTTAAACCTGTGAAGGAGACCCAAACAAAATAACTTTATTTTGGACTAAAACAAAAAGATGCAGAACCATCAGATACTAGAAGTAAACCCCTTTTCATTTAACCAACAGTGATGGGGTGTTTCACTGAGAAGGAAAGCTCCAGTAAGGAAAAATGGAGATCAGAACTGCTAAACAAAAGCATCAATCCACTACATATAAGCTAGATGTATATTTGGTTATAAGCTCCACATAAAAAGCAATGACAATAAACTAATTAAGAAATAAGCAAAAGAGACAGTATAAACCATCCAGTTTTCAATATTTCTTTAGAGTATAATGCAACATTCCTGGCAAAAGTGATGCCTTATAAGAAATTTGAAGGGGTGAAACGCCCGAAATATGATACAAGTACAACAACTAGCTGCCTACAGACTACACAGCATAAAAATGTCACTACAATGCTTTAACATCACATACCATTCTCGGGGGACTCATCGTTCTCCTCCTCATCTCTTTGCTGCAGTTTTGCAATCTCACTCTGCACTTTCTCGAAAATCTGCCTCTTCTGCATTTCCAAATCCCTATGGAAATCCATCCTCATCTTCTCCAATTCCACCATCTGCTGCCTCTTATTATTTTCAATCTTCTCATATATCTCGCCGAATCTCTGAATGGAATCAGCAAGCAATTTGAAGGACGAAGTTTCCTCATTGTTTCCTCTAGATCTTCTTTTCTTTGTTTGAAGTCCATCCGAACCTTCTTCACCAGTAGACTCTGAATTCCCGGGACTATCCCTCATTTCATCTAACCCATTTGCACGGTTCAAATAAACTCGGGGGTTCATGAAAACATACTCCCCTGAGTCCAAACCGCAAGATAGACCTGCTTGTTGTGGTGGAGAAGACATCAACTTATCCATCCTGTTAAAATAAACCCATTTGCTAGCTCCACCACCTGTTTCTGCCAATTTAGTCTTCTCCTTTTTGTATTTTTTCTTTAATGTATCAAGACGATTTCGACACTGGGTATCTGTCCTCTCAATTTTTGAAACTTCCTTCACCCTTTCTGCAACTTCCTGCCATTCCTCAGACCTTAGACTCTTCCTTCCACGTTGAATAAACCGGTCACCCCAAGCATCAAGAAGAACAATTGTCTCATGCTCAGTCCAGTCAGTAAGGGAATTCCTGCCGCCAAATAACGGTTTAGGGGCAGAAGGAGCAGCAACTGATTGCGCAGGTACACGAGGTGCAAATTCATAAGTTGAGATCAAACTCTTGAGCTTTCGCTTTTTCGGGTGCCATTCTAAATCATCTTGAATCGTTATAGCATAACTCTTCTGCTTATCATCCCCATCATCACTGGTATCATCACTATCATCCCCATCCCCGTTCTCATCATCCTTTTCATCATCATTGGCATCAATATCTTTTTGGGAAAGCTGGACATTGTTGTTCCCTTGATCAGCATCATTGTCATCATCTTCATCATCATCATCATCATCATCTTCCTCTCCTAAACGTTCTGCATCTTCTTCTTCCTCATAATCGTTATCATCTTCAACATATTCATTTGTAACTGGCTGAGAATGCTGAGAACTCCCACTTGGAAGTTTCTGACGATTCAAATAACCATAACTTTGTGGATGACTCACACCATATGGGTTAGAGGCATACTTTGCATCATCCTCAGCATCATCCATTTCAAGATAAATTACAGTTGCAACGAATTAAAGTCACAGAACCAATTATTCCCCAAAAGAAAACAAAAAGCTCCTAGTTTTGATCAATTAACTGCCAAATCCTAACTCAGATTCAAGTTCTTGAATCAACCCCCAAAATTTTTCTTGCCCCTTTTCTTCCGATGAGTTGAGATTACAATTTATTCGACACAACCAGATCATCACCAAATATCAACTCTCAACCAAGATTCCAACTACTTTTCTTACGTAGAAACCCAAAAATGAAAGAATTACTTTCTCGCCCTTAAAAATCACTGCTTTCTCACTTTCTAAGAAGATATTGTTTTAAAAACAAAAACACATCAATACAAACTCCAATCCAGCAAAAACCCTCAGCTAACGAGCTCTTTCAAATCAAAGATACATCAGTTTTACCTGAAACAGCGCAGCTTCCAATAAATGAAACAATTGAAATTGCGAAATCTTGCCATAGGATTTGGTCGTAAAGGATTGCGAATTTTGTGATTTCAGAATTTGAAAGAAGAAAATTGGAAGACGAAAAGAGGAGCGTGAGAATTGGGAAAGTAAGAAACGAAGTTGCAGAGTAAACCCGTCGAGAATGAAGATGGTTGGTGCTAATGTGAACCGGGTGTGTTTTCTTATGTTTTCTCGCAAGGAGATTGTCGTTTTATATTTGCTCGAAAGAAAAACAGTGTCGTTTTTGGTTTGGTTGAAAAACAAGATAGAATCTTTTAATAATGGAATGTAAATGTTAGGCTTAAGTGCACTTTTGGTCCCAAAACTATGACAAAGGTTTCATTTTGGTCCTATAACTTTTTTTGTTGCAATTTTGGTCCCAAAACTATGACAAAGGTTTCATTTTGGTCCTATAACTTTTTTTGTTGCAATTTTGGTCCCATAACTATGACAAAGGTTTCATTTTGGTCCCATAACTTTTTTTTGTTACAATTTTGGTCCCATAACTTCTCAAAAGGTTCCATCGTTAGTCCCTTGGTGAATTCCATCAATATTTAGCCGTTAAGTATGACATGACATAGTGACTAGGATCATGATGTGGCAAAATAAGATGAAATGGACTGAAATAGGATCTATATGCAACATATTAAAACTTATCTATACTCAACCACAATATATACAAAGAGTGGTACTTCCTCTTCCTCGTTCCGCTTCCCGATTCGCCGTCGCCGCCGCTTTGGTCGTTCGACTCTGGATGAGGATCCCATCGACTTCGTCGGCGCCTTCTGCTTGAAGTCTCTTCTTCCCCACCAAATTGGTCCCTGTCAGTACCACTCTTTGTATATTTTGTGGTTGGGTATAAATAAGTCTTAAAATGTTGCATATAGATCCTATTTCAGTCCACTTCATCTTATTTTGCCACATCATGATCCTAGTTACTATGCCACGTCATACTTAACGGCTAAATATGGATGAAATTCACCAAGGGACTAACAGTAGAACCTTTTGAGAAGTTATGGGACCAAAATTGCAACAAAAAAAGTTATGGGACCAAAATGAAACCTTTGTCATAGTTATGGGACCAAAAGTGCACTTAAGCCTAAATGTTAAAATCTCATTTGGGCCGAACATTTTTAGTTCCTTTTGGGCCTTTTTGTGGAATGAATGATACTTTTCAGACCCTCCAAAAATGGCACAAAAGTTTTTTGAACTTTAGTTATTAGGTAAAAAAAAAATCATTTGAAACTTTGAAAAGTGACGAAGGATTTGTTAAATTTTTTATTTTGAACAAATAATTCCACTTTTTTTAAAATTTTTATTGAGAAAAATTATGTTTCTTTGTAATTTTATGATTTTTTTTTACATTTTCTATTGGTCTAATTATAAAATTTAGGCAAAACACCCTTTCATGCCCCTAACGTTTGCAGTGATTTTCAGTTATGCCTTTAACGTTTCATTTTGTTCAGACATGCCCTCAATGTGCAACCAACGTTTCAATTATGCCCTCAATTTTGACTCAATGCACATGTGACAATTTTTTTTGCTTATGTGTCATTTTTTTTGTTTGACTTGATTACGTGGCATCATGACTGTGCATTCTTTTTTTTTTTTCCACCTTGGCATGATGACTGGATTTACATTTTTGAACATAAAAATTGAGTAAACTAGCAAATCAGTCCCTGGATTTACATTTTTCATCATCTTCATTCATTTTAGTCCCAAATTCTCAAAATAAAATTGTAAAGTGTCCCAAAACACTTCCAAACATTTCAATTTAGTCCTTAAAAGTATTAAAAACCCTAAAACCTAAACTCTAAAATTCTAAACCCTAAAACCCTAACCCCTAAACCCCTAAAAAACCCACTCTCATGCAATTTGGTCCCTAGGTCCTCAAATTTATTAAATCAGAATTAAAAAAAAAAATTGGTCCCTAAATCCTAATTTCATTATCATCTTCATCTTCTTCATCATCATCATCATCTTCTTCACCTTCATCATCTTCATCATCTTTGTAATTTGAACAAACACAAGAGGGCCTATTTGAGATTTAGGCTATCGTGCGCCTGGCTCCTATTACGCCGTTCCGCCGCTGTTGCGTGATTTCTCCGGTTACAATTACGGTGCTCCGCAAGGTTATAATTACGGTGCGGCGGCGGCGCCGACTGGGTATCCGTACGGTGATGGGTATAATGAAGCTCCGCCGGCTACGGTGGCGTACGGCAGAGGGTATGAAGAGAAGAAAAAGAGTAAGTTTGGAGGTATGGGGACGGGATTGGCTGTGGGGGCTGTAGCGGGGGTGTTGGGTGGACTCGCATTGGGAGAAGGAGTGGAAGCGTTGGAGGATCATATTGCAGATAAAGCAGCGGAGAAGGTGGAGGAAGATGAGGGTTTTGGTGATGATTATGATGAGGAAGGAGATGATTTCTAGAAATTGAGGTCAAGGAATTGAAGGACATTGTTGATTATTACTACCAAATTACCATTTACAAATTACAAGTAATTAAGTTATTTTATTATGGTATGGGTGTTTCTGTGTCATTGAAGAATTATGTAATTTGAGGAGGTCATGTGTTTGTTCAAATTACAAAGATGATGAAGATGATGAAGGTGAAGAAGATGATGATGATGATGAAGATGAAGATGATAATGAAATTAGGATTTAGGGACCAATTTTTTTTTAATTCTGATTTAATAAATTTGAGGACCTAGGGACCAAATTGCAAGAGAGTGGTTTTTTTAGGGGTTTAGGGGTTAGGGTTTAGAATTTTAGAGTTTAGGTTTTAGGGTTTTTAATACTTTTAAGGACTAAATTGAAATGTTTGAAAGTGTTTTGGGACACTTTACAATTTTATTTTGAGAATTTGGGACTAAAATGAATGAAGATGATGAAAAATGTAAATCCAGGGACTGATTTGCTAGTTTACTCAATTTTTATGTTCAAAAATGTAAATCCAGTCATCATGCCAAGGTGGAAAAAAAAAATAAGAATGCCTAGTCATGATGCCACGTAATCAAGTCAAACAAAAAAAATGACACATAAGCAAAAAAAATTGCCACATGTGCATTGAGTCAAAATTGAGGGCATAATTGAAACGTTGGTTGCACATTGAGGGCATGTCTGAACAAAATGAAACGTTAAGGGAACTAAAAATCACTGCAAACGTTAGGGGCATGAAAGGGTGTTTTGCCTAAAATTTATTATTATTGTAATCAATAGTAACAAAGAAACAACAAAATTTTATGCATTTTAGCAAACCTTAATCAAGGTCAAGCACTTTAATAAATATCATAAACTCTGATTTTTTTTTTAAATTATTTTAAATATAACATAAATTAAATCACAATATAAAAATATAGAAAGCTTGAGTTTCCACTTTCCAACATTGTAATTGCACATTTGCACTTATATTTGTATATAGATATAGATATAAAGACCAAAACCCATTTTAATCCCTAATGTTTGCTTTAAATTTTGTTTTGGTCCTTAATATTTTTTTGCCCCGTTTTAATCCTTAATGTTTGCTTGAAGTTTTGTTTTAATTTTTAATTATTGAATGTAACTATGTCTTTCCCGTTTTAAGTCCGAATATTTTAAAGATGTGAGACCGAATTTGGAACACTTTCGATAAACATAAGACTTATTTTAACAATTATTTTAAAAATATGAGAATAAAATTTCAACTTTTTTCCACCGGTTGCAATATGTGAATCCTATAATAGCATAACCATAGTGCAAAAAACCGGATCGGTCATTGACCCGGTGAAAGGCTCGGGTCACTGGTTTACTGGTTCAACCGCTGGGTCACTGGTTCAACCGGTTGAGCCGGTTTACTTAAAAAAATACATTTTCAAATATACATATTCATCAAATACATATTGATATATTACAATAATTTAAATTTAAAGTAAAAATTAAAAATAACCATATGTTCATCATATATAATAAGTGTCAAATATTTAATTTTTTTCTTTATTTTTTTTTAATTTTTTCAAAAATTCCCGGGTCAACCGGTTTTCGGTTCCCGGTTTAACCGGCCGGTTCGAGCGGTTTGACCCGGTTCACCACCGGGTCAACTGGTGCCCGGTTCGCCGGTTGAACCAGCTGGTCCGGTCCGATTTTTTGCACTATGAGCATAACACCCTCATCATGCATTATGTAACCTATTAAAATACATTAATCTCCATCCAACAATATCCAATTTGAAGCATATACAATATCCTTGTGTCATTTTTTTTTTCAAAATGATCCTTTTTATGCCAAACACATCAATTTTCCATGTAAGAAAGAGAAACAATTAGAAGGTTAGAGAAGATTGGTCTCTCAATAGTGGACGAATAGAAGATGGACAATGTCGAACAAGGCCTAGATTGAAGAACTTGGAGTTCTTTTCATTCAAAATGGTCCTTTTTATGATGGAGTGTTTTTCAAAATGGTCCTTCTCAAATATTTCGGCAAGCATTCAAAATGCTAGAACTTTGCAAAATGGTCCTATTTTAGTCAAAATGGTAAACTTTTTTTTTTACCCAAAAAAAAAAAAGCTTTCTTTCTCCTCAGAGTTAACTATTCATGTCACATTTAAATAAGGGAGATGAACAAAATTGAGAGCGGGACTAACTGAAATTTTTTTTACAAAAGTATGAGACTAAAATTGTAAAAAACAAATAGCCTAATTTGTAACATGACCAAAATTTAAGGGACCAAAATGACACTTTGACCTAAAAAAATAAATAAGGATACACAAGTAAAGATGAGTTACTCATATTAGGTGTTTTGTCAAATTATCTTCCTTCTTCTTTGACAAATTAAAATTCAAATCACTTTATTTATGTTCAAGTAATTTTTGAGTTGACCGATTAATTTCTAATTTTTAAAAGTTACAAACAAGAATAAATTCATTTTTGAAAATTTAATTTTATAAAATTTCAAAACGGCAATAATAGGAAAAAAAAAAGAAAAAACTTATATGCAATTGTTTATATCTTTGCTATGACTATGAGGTTCTTCCATCACAAGTTTCAATTACATTCTCTCTCTTCAATGATTAGTTGTGCAAAAAGTTGTATTTAAAACTCTCTTTCTACTATGATTGGTCATGCAAAACAAATTTGCCACGTGTCATATTTTTATTGGAGAACCTTATAACAAGCATATAAGGAACTGTATATAAGTCTTGAAAAAAAAAAAAAATAGACAAAACGACAAGTAATAATAGTAAACGGCAGAAATTACCCTGAGCTTCAGGCTCTGTAATTTTTCTCTCAACATTCCATTTCCTGATTCCCATTTCCAAGTTCCAACTCGCCTAGAAAAAGTTTCCCCCAAGCCTAAGATACTCACTCTCAAATCCCAATTATCCTATTTCTCGTTCGATCTCGAATTATTCCTTCATCGTTTTCTCTATTCGGTTCTGCCCAAATTCTTACAATCTGATTCTGGAGCCCTTACTGTTATTTCAACCAGTTCGAGAAGAAAGTAGGAATCTTTCAATATTTTCAGTTTCATATGCCACTCTGTATCATCGATCATGAGATTTTTTATGTTTTGAAAATTTCTGGCGACTTTCTTGCTGTAGGTTTTGCTGTCAGCCAGTTAAAGCTTCCGGAATCCAGATCTGAGTACGTACGGATCATGGTTGTGAGTGTGGGCTCGGAACGAGAATAACAACCCCAGTGAAATTGAGAGATCGAATTGTTAGATTAGATTTTAATCTTTGAAGGAGAAGCAGTTTGGCCTTAATATGTTGTGATTTGAAGTATTGGTGTGGATGATTGCAATAAATGTAACAGTTGGTAAAATTTAAGAGCTAGGTTTTGATTCTTATACGAGAAATTTCTATCTGAAGGCTTTGGAATATTAGGTGTTTGAGAGTTTCTTGCCGTCATGTTCTATGGTGCTGTGGTATGGGACCCTTGGCTTATCGTTGCTCAAATTGTTTGTCTTCAATGCTTATACTATATTACTCTCGGCGTGTTCTTGGCGATACTTGTCGGGACTCGTGTATCTCGCTTAAGCCTCGTATACTTCTTTGATTACGTTACCATCACTACCTCTACCGTTACTGGTTGGTGTGTCATTGCTTCATTTCTGCTCAGCTCTTTTTTAGGGTAAGTATTATATGTCACTTTACTGACCTTGATAATTTTTTTAAGATGCTGATGCATTTCATCTTGTATGCTGAAGAATTCCCTTTTTCTCGTTTTATTTAGTGATCTCGTTTACACTATTTAGATGGGAATCTGAAGATGTCCGGTATGATTTTCCATCAGATTGGTCTTAGTTCTTGCCTCTTTCTTGTTTTTGTGCTTCTCTTTTTATTGTAGCCTATTGTTCTGCCCACTAGCTTGTAAATGCGTTCATTCTTAAATCTCTTCTGATTATCTTGCTTGATTCTGATCATTTCGGGTGAAGGGTGTGAAAGTTTGTCCTCTGTAAATATGTCTTCTTATTCGCTGTAATTCTCCTACATGTCTTTAACTTCAATTATTTACATAATTGGTAGTCGTCCTTAGGCATCACTAAAAATGCAGGCTTTCCCCATTTTTTACTTTGTTGTTTGTAAATAGTAGGAGATTTCTTTTAGCATTGCATGTTTTATTTGTTATGTAATTCATACAATCCCTGCTCAAAAACTGTATAATCCTATTTCAGATTGGATGATATTGATCGTCATCTGGTTTTTCTTTTTTAAGTGAGGGATTATGAAAATGTACAAAGACAGAACACCTTGGCCGACCCCTCCTAGCGAGGCTTTGATTGTTGTTGTAAGTGAGGGATTTTGGGGCAGTGGGAAAAGGTAAGGAAATGAAAAAAAAAATAGGGGTGGCGGGTGGAGGGGTGAGCACATTGGAAGGATAGAGAGGAAACTGTCAATTGTTTTCACTTGTTAAAAGTTAAAGCATTGTTTGCTGTAATGTCAAGTTGTGGCTGCGGGAGCTTTGTTGTTTACAAATGGTGGGGATAACCTTTGTCCTTGTTCACTTGGATTTTAGATGTCATTGTCACTTGTGTTTGAGTGTGAAATATAACTCCTGAACTGAAGTTATTATTATTTTTTTGTGATAAGTCAGTCTTTCAAAGTCTGTATGCTATAATAGGCTGACATCAATCATTGACATTGTGATGGTTAGACCTGGTTGTCCTGTATGTTTGCTATTATCTTGTGTAAAATAAACTGATCTTTTCAATAGTATCACAGCATTATAAGAAAATGAAAACATTTGGTTTTTCTTTTTACTGGTAATAACCAGTTAGCCTATGTCTATTTACCAAAACATAACCGATAATCTAATTTACGGATATATGTGCTTATTTCTTCAGAGATGCCATTTTTCAATTTACGTTTTATGATTCCATCGTTTCCTTTTTCTCTTTTTTTCTTTTGGGTTGTGTTTGTTATGGGGTTTGTTTATCTACAATATTTTGGCTTGTAAATGTGAACTAGCTGCTCTAGTACTTACACTACTGTCT
The DNA here is from genome assembly GCA_003254925.1 of Chamaecrista fasciculata. Taxonomy (NCBI): domain Eukaryota; kingdom Viridiplantae; phylum Streptophyta; class Magnoliopsida; order Fabales; family Fabaceae; genus Chamaecrista; species Chamaecrista fasciculata. The sequence continues at coordinate 94,631 of QANZ01041110.1, read as the reverse complement.
TTTCTTTGCAGGGCTGTATATATGCTTTATTTAATTGAGAGGGCAAAGAAATGTTTGGATTTTTCAGCAACCCTCTACATCGTCCATCTTTTTATATGCATTGTGTATGGAGGCTGGCCGTCTTCCATCACATGGTGGATTGTGAATGGTAGTGGAATTGCAGTGATGGCCTTATTAGGTGAATATCTGTGCATCAGACGTGAGCTTCGGGAGATACCAATAACACGATTTCGTTCAAGTAAGAATCTTGTCCTTTATAACTGGATGGCTGATTTTTTGGTTGTCAATTTGTTTGGATGATCATTTAATTGACCATTTGGAGATCCGATTGCTTAAATATTATAGTTCCCCTTGATTATTGTGTATTTGGATTGTTACTAGGTCATTTTGGATTGGATTTTTGCCCCCACCTGACATATGTAAAACCCAACCCTGATTATGTTTTCTGGGTTGGGTCTCAGTTCGTTTTTGTAGTAATATTACGCGATTTTTAAAACTAGGGTCCTTTTCCGCAATTTTTACGCAATTTTTATTTGAGGAACAGAATTGTAGCGTAATATATTGTATAGTTATATTAGTTGGGTCCACCTGATATTGGGGCAGATGGGAATCGCCTCTCAATCTTGTATAGTTTCCGTTTATTGTTGGGATAGATTACAATTAGGCTAGCATTCAGTGTTCAACCTCAGATCATGTTTTGCTTCCTTTCACTCTTTCCTTTCTTTCTTTCTTTTCTCTCTGGAGATTTTGTACTCAAGAGAGCCTGAACAATTAATCTATGCATTATGTTTTACATTGTTTGTTCATAGTATAAATTGAAGAACTTGGGTCAATTTGATTTTCTCATTGTAAACTGTGAGTTAGTCTCTGTGACTGAGTCTGAGTCAACAGTATCGTTTGATTAATTGGTTTCTTGCAATACATTCTTTTTTACTTTAATAATGTGATTATATAGATGCAGTGTTGTAATGACTGGAAATCACTATGAGTTTCATATTTTGCCAAATATTTGCTTGCTTTACCTGTAAGTTAACAGGACTGACTTTCATGCAGATGTTTGATTGATTGTCAGAAGTTGAGGATCGGAAAAAGTTGTTTTGCTGGATCATTTGTAGAATTGTTTTTCTACTCTTTGAATTTGGATGATCTCCCTGATAAAGCTCACGAGTTGCATGACTATTCATGCTAGTGGAAGAATTACACATTCCCATGATTTCTTCCTTAGTTTCTATAGAAAGCAAATATAGATAATCAGACAAGACTAAGTACACCATTTTTCAAGAAATTCTGAAAATTTTACTGTAAGTGATTCTTTTGATCTTCCCCCTTTCTTTTGGTTGAGGTTATGTGGTTAGTTGACTGAGCTTCTATTCTTTTACCCTTTTGTGAGTTTTCAGATCTGATCTTGAAAATATATGTTAAATGTGTACCCTAACATTCTATGAGATTGTTAAATTAGAATGGTCCTCTGATTAGCCGCCTTTTTTTCCCCCTTCTCTTTTTGTTGCTTAACATCTAATATGGCAATGGGCATCTCAATTTTTAGGTAGTTCATCCTCTGAGTAGTTAAATTACTAATTTTGTTGTCACTTTGGTTTCTCAGACTATGTTCCTAGCCAGTTAGTAATACTCGTCAACTTGCAAGCAATGTTTAAAGAGTTTGCATTAAATTATAGAGATGATCACATTATTGACACTTAAGAATTTTTTTTGCATGTCCTAAAAGTTTAAAAACAAATATTTAAAAAAATTGTATCTATTTTTGTTTCCTTAAATTTTGATTCACTTGGATAAGAAACTGTGTAGGCCCTTGGTTCCTAAGATATAAATATTTTCCCTACCTAAATTTATATCCTTTTATGCAAGTGATAGAGTTCTCTGAGCCATCAAATCTAAATCACTATATATAGTCTTGAACAGTCTTGGAGAGTTATTACTTTTCCTACTCCAACTTGTTTATTTTTCCTAGTATGCAGAACTCTGCCACTTGTGCCCTTTTCACATCACTAGTCATCGTATTAAATAAAACTTGCTGGAATAGAAAGTACTAGAGGAAGAAGTTTTGATATATTCATGGGCATGCTTTGTTTCTTATCTTTGATATATTCATCGTAATAACATAAGTCAAGCCAAAATTCAGAAAAGGCTACTACCGTTTTTATTTTTCTTTCTTTCTCGTATAGAAGCTAGCATACATATCTTCAAAATTTCTACAGGAATGTAGTGAAAATTGAAAACATCTCACTTGGAAATGGACGCTCTTTCCTTTTGATCTCCTAAAAAAATTAAGCAGAACGCTCTTTAACTGAAGATAAAAATGGATGATAAAGCTTTGGCAGGAGCACAAGCCTCTGAAAAAAGAATCACTCATGAACCAAAACTTGAGTTTTCTTTGTCTCTGCGAAAAATTACAGATTCACTACTTCTCGCAGGCAATAAACTCCCAAGTGCAAGTGCCTCAAGGCTAATATTAATGGTGTTAGCCATCATTCTCTTCCCTGTGTCCCAGAAAATGCCATTAATAGATAGAAGTGAAGGCTTAGTTTTTCAGGGAGTTGTAATGTCTGCCACAGCTTCTCCCACTGTGAGATACAGTCCTTTCATCTCAAAGGATTCCAAAACTTTTGAATTATGCAACTTTTCCATCACATTTCCAACAGGATTAGCCAACACAAGCTGCATAAACATACATAACCAATCATAATCTTCAAAATTAGTGGGGAATAAAATAATTATGAGTAAATTAATTTGGTCTTTTTGTAGAAATATTAATTTAAATTTAATTTTGCTTTTCTAACATCAAAATATAGAAATGCATAAGATTTGCCTCTAAATTTCAATTTATATTTTTAACAAAAAGACTAAATTGATTGTAATTATATCTTTTAGGGACTAAATTGAGACATTTATCATCTTCTGAGGACCAAATCATTAATTTATTGAATACATTTTATGATCTCTAAATGGGGATACATTAAGTGTCTCTGACTATACCTGGAGTGATTTTTTCTCCAGTATCTTTCTAAGTTCACATAGAGTTTCAATCCCACATGTGTCTATGGCAGTCACAGCTGAGAAAACAATGTGACAAGTTTAGAACTCAGAACAGAATAACCCAAGAACTTGAATGAATAAATATATCTGAGCCATTCTGAAAATGTACCTGTCATGTCCAAAATTATGAATCTCAATGTACTCTCTTTGCTTTCTTTTACACGATCTTCCTCCTCTCGAACCCATCTCAGTATTCTTCAACAGGAAAAGTTTTTCATCAACACTCAAAAGTATATATATATATATATATATATATATATATAACACAATGTACTGAATTTTGCACTACAAGTATAGATTTCACGGACCTTTCATACAGGTAAGTTGAATTGGCGAAGTATATGGGTGACTCAACAGCAAGAATGAGAAATGAAGGAATCCTTGAAGCTTCTCCATATTGATTTATGTTGTGGTATATTTGTGTTCCTGGTATGTTTCCCAAAGCCACTGTGTTTGGCCTAGACACATGAAGTAGGATCTTGAACACTGAAATTCCTACCTGAACAATTTGGCCAGACAGTGAACATTTATCACACTAGCTTTGTGAAGAATGACTAAAACACTATTTAGTCCCTCACAAATTGCTTTGTATCAATATCACTCTATCTATCCAATATTTAACTAAATTTGTGATATATTATCATTAATTGAAGACCTAATAGCATTAGGTAATGCCATCAAATTTTATCTAACACAAAAAAAAAATTTATTTTCTTATTAATAACAAAATAAATTTGTAAAAAATCTATAAATTTTATGTAAAATCTTGAAAATTTTAAAAATTACTTATAATAATGAAAGAAAATATGTTTATGTAACAATTATCATGTCGTTTTATCAACTAATACTATTAACATTGTTATATAATCAATTTAGATAAAATGAGCAAAGTGCAATTGTAGTCCCTTGTCTTTGGAGTAAGAATTGCAATCTAGTTCTTTATCTTTCTTGTTGTGATTTTGGTCCTATATCTTTCCTAAAAGTTTCACGCCTTGTTCCCAACAAGTAAATGTGGTCATATCTCTCTTGTTTTAAATCTGATCGCGACAAACTTAGAACCACGTGTTATTCTTGGTGAGTTTTTTGTCTGTCCAGTTGGGGCAGTTAGTAAATAAGATCAAATTGAGCTTCAAAAGTGAGACGCTCGTTTCACAATACAAAGCGAAGTTGATTATATCTTTCTTGTTTCAAATTCAATCATGACGAGTTCGGAGTTGTGTTACTTTTGACAATTCATTTTTTTGTACAATTAGGACCGTCAGCAAATGAGGTAAAATCAGGTCCGAAAGTAGTTTTAGAACCAAAAAGTGAAAAATAATTGAAAACCATTTTTGGACCTGATTTGACCTCATATGTTGACGTTCCTAGCTGGACAGAAAAAGAACACATAAAAAATAACCTGTAGCTTCAAACTTGTCGCAATTGGATTTGAAGAATAGAGATATGACCAACTTTTGAAGCCCAATTGACCTTGTTTGCTAATTATCTCAACTGGACAAAAAAATTACTCGTCAAGAATAACACATGACTTTGAACTCATCGCAATCAAACTTAAAACGAGAAAAATATAGGACCAAAATCACAAAAAAGAAAAAGGGCTAGATTGCAACTTATCCCAAAGATAAGAGATCAAATTGTACTTGGGCCTAAAAACTTAGATAGAAGGAGTGAAATTGATGACAGGACAAATTATAAGGGATAAAATTGAGAAAATAAATCTAAAAAATACCAAACTGAGAAAATGTGAATATGTGAGACCAAAATGAGGCTTTAGTCATTAAAGAACTTTGCTTTCCCTCTGTAACATTATTAGGTTTGTAAGAAGAGAAAGCAGAGAAATTGGAGAACTCACCGCTATACCAAGTCCTATAGGCACTGATATGAACACAACACCACAAAAGGAGCACAAACAAGCCAAGAAATCCAGTTTGTCAACCTTCCACAATTTATATGCTGCTTGGAAATCTATTAGTCCAATCACAGCAGTGATGATAATTGCTGCTAGCACAACATTTGGTGTGTAATAAAAGAGAGGCATGAGAAACAGAAGGGTCACAAGAACTGTTGCTGCCATTATAATGTTTGAAACTATTGTCTGTGCTCCTGCATTGTAATTTACAGCAGATCGAGAAAACGAACCTGCGAGTTTTATTTTCGTGTCAGAATGGACATTTTCTCGAGAAACATGGCTGGTTCTTAGATTAACAAAGACCTAAACTGTTGAAATGAGAGGAAAAATGAATCATTACCTGTTGTGACATAGCATGAACAACAAGAACCAGCTATATTCATAAGACCAATGGCCATCATTTCTTTGTTTCCATCCACTTGGTAGTTATTAAGTGAAGCAAATGTTCTTCCAACTGCAATTCCTTCCTGAAACAAAAGGAAAACTTGGTACATAAGAAGTACGAAGATGGTATATTCTAGTCTGTATGTGTTTATAAGATAATATCCTTGATAGATTTCACAATTTAGTTACTAAAAGATAAAATTTTAAGATTTAGTCCCCGAATGATGTAATTACATTCAATTTAGTCTTCTTTTTTTTTTCTGTTAAAGATACTAACTAAAATTTAAGGACAAATATGATATGATTCTAAATTTAGTTGATATTATACTTCACAATTGATATTAGAAAATTATATTACTGTCAAATTCAAATTAATATCTTAACAAAAAAATTGATTGTAAATAAATCTTTAAGGGACTAAATCTTATGATTTCATATTAGAGGAACTAAATTGATTAATTTATCATCTTTCAGGGATTTAATTATTAATTTACTCAAAACAAATTATATAACAGAGAAGCTTTCAGGGTTTAGGACTTTACAGTGAGAGACAAGATCCCAGTGATGAGGCCAGTTTTCATAGCAAGTGCCAAATATGGACCACCAAAGTGTAACATGTTTATTGAAGGTGGATTAACGCCCCTTGGCAAGTGGCCAATCTGATAGAGAAAAAAAAAAAAAGGAAGAAAAGAGTTATTTAAAAGTACACAACTCATGTTTATGTATCTTTCTTTTTTGTGCTGAGAAAGAAAAAAAAAATCCACACAAGTTTTTCTTTCTTACAATTGCAATTCCATGACTCTCTTTTCTGATACAAAAGACCAAAACAGTTGATACAATAACCGATGTCAGTGGGGCAGCTGCTGAAATCCAGAATAGTTTTGGTTTCCTCAAGCTCTGTTTCAATGATTTGAAATTTCAGATTTTAAGAAGCAAAAGAGTTGCAAGCATATAACAGTAGCCTCTCTCTCTATATATAATAAAGAGAGAGAGAGAGAGAGAGAGAGAGAGAGAGAGAGAGAGAGAGAGAACTAACATTTTAATTCTTAGATTATGAGCATTGTCATTTTAATCCTTAATTTTTTTGAAATGCATGATTTAGTCCCTAAAAATTCATGACATGTTGCAAATTAGTCCTTCTATGAACACCTTATCACTATACAACTCAATTTCTGAAGGGACTAAATTGCAATGAGTTATGAATTTGAAGACTAAATCAATTATTTTAAAAAAATTTAAGGACTAAACTAACAACCCCCATATAATTGAGAAACAAAATTGATAGTTTAAATACTATTTATATATATATACGCAAACACAAACACAAACACAAATACTTACAATTTGCCTAGTAGACAGCAGGAAGGCCAGGAAGCCGAATCCCATTACCATGGTTTGCCATGACCACTGCACAAGTTGCTCATGCATATAAATATTCATCCACTTGAATAACTAGGCCATCTTACACCTTTCATTTAAAAGTGACCCTTGATTTCCTAGCTTATAATAAACTTAGAGAATCTGAGATGGAGTGAAAAAAAAGAAGGGAAGACTTATTTGATTCTCCAAGAAAAAAAAAATCAGAATCTGATCCCTCAATACAATACTCAAGGAAAACATATATATCTGAAATATAGCCAACAATTTCAGATTCTAATAATGATTTATTTCCAAAAGAAAAAAACAAAGTTAGTGCCATCAGAATGTTTGAAACTTGAAAGTCTGGTGGTGGGGAAAAATTATTCCTCACATTTAAAACAACAATTCAACACATCAACATAGTTTTCTGGTCTTTTTTTCTTATTTTTTTTTTAAAATGAGTAAACATAGAATTTGGTCCTTGAAAGATATATGTTTTTTTTTTGGCCAACGTCCTTGAAAGATATATGAGTTGACAACTTAACCCCTCAAGTTATAATTTATATATTTTAGTCATTGAAAGCTATGAAGATTATACAACTTAGTCCCTGAAATCCATTTTTCAAGGACAAAAGGATTAAAATGTATTAGTTTCACGATTTTCAAAGATTAAGGAGTATAAATTAGACTTTCAGAAATTAAGTTGTTAACTTATGTATTTTAAGGGACCAAAGTCATAAATAAATTGAATATACCTCACTTCTCCGACGGAATACAGAGGTGAGTACAGGAACTATTTGCATCTGAGTAGTGAAGTGCACAATTCCAAGTATCCCTTTAAGCTGTTGCAGTGATACAATGATGGCTGCACCCGCCATGAAACCAACCAGCGTTGGTTTTGAGAGGAAATCAATCACAAATCCTAATCTGCATAGGTAATTTAAAAGAGAATAACAAAAACCCATTTCAGGAAAATGAACATTTTGCTTAAAGTTTTAATCTTTACCATGTAATATGTGTTATATTAATACCTTAATACACCTAAAGATGCTTGGAATACACCAGCAAAAAAAGTTGCAGTGAGAGCTAAACTGAGATAGAGAGTTGGTTGTTGAGTATAAGAAACTACTTCGGATAGCATTGAGCCCATAACCAAAGATGCTATTGAGACAGGACCAATACCAATATGTCTTGAACTCCCAAGTAGGGAATATATCAAAGGAGGCACAAAGCTTGAATCTGCATGGCATATTACATGAATCTTAAGTTCACTCCAAGTTCAAATGATAATGATAATAACATCATATGAAATGAAAACAGAGGAATGAATGATATATATGATACTAACATAGCCCAATTATGGGAGGCAAATCCGCAAGCTTTGCATAGCTGATTCCCTGCAGAGATGAAACCAAACAACAATGTAAAATGCCAATGTCATTTTGAGAAGGAGAGTATTTTTTTCACAAGAACCGATAAGTAGATTTTTCTTCTACCAAAAAGGGCGATGTTGGTGTAGAAATGATCATGATCTTTTAACACATTTTTTTTTGTTGCCCACCCGGTATTCGAGGTTTTACCCCGACTAATTCAGATTCAACTCGCGTCATACACTTAACAAGATAATTGCATTGATAAGGTTTTGATCCCAAAACTTTACTTAAGCGATACCGAGTAACTTACATATGAAATTTTGTGAAACATTAGAAATCACTAAAGTAAAAAAGGGAGATTTTGGTGCAGAAATGATCATGACCATTAACATCTATATGCACACACACACATATATATATGCAATTTCAATAAACATCATATTTTTTTTTAAGAACGAGACAGGATCCTCTGATTATTTGTCAACAATCAAGGATTTGCAAATTGCGGTATGCAACCGCAATATTGCTGTTGCAATAGTGGCCGCAATCTGCATCAGACTGCAACGATACACTCGCAATGACCACAACCTATATCACAACACCTGCAACTGCTGCAACTGCAATAAACACAATGCAACCGCAACCATAATTTGCAACTTTTTAGAGATCAACTAAGTGATTTATTTTTCTTACCACGCCTATATGAATGACACCATAAAGTAAAGAAAAAGTTATGGGGTTTATTTTTTGAGTAGGTACATACCTGAGGAATGGCCAAGCTAGCAATGGTGAGGCCAGAGATGAAGTCAGAGCGAAGAAGCCTGAGTTTGTAGTGAGGGCCCCATTGGAAAATGGGGAAGATAAACTGAAGAGCCAGAAGCAATTTAGTGAAGAAAGTTTGGTTCTTGAATCTGTGGAAAGGATCATCAGGGAAGAAGATCTCAGAGATCCAGTGCCTTAGTTTCTGAAGTGTGGTTCGGTGAGGAGGCAAGCAAACTCTGTGAATTTCAAATTCAGAGGAAGGCATTGTGGGGATTCCAATGGAGGATTCATGGTTGCAGCAATCGATTCTGTTGTTGGAGTTCAAACCCATTTTGGTGGTTCTGCAAAAGCACTCTGATTCTGAACAAGAAAGAGAGGAATGGCTTGGAATTTATAGAGAGGGAAATGAAGGGAAGGGAACACACACATCATACAACATCACACGTTGCCTTTTGGGCTTACAGGCAGTTGTCGTTAAAAGCTTGTAGGGGCAGTTTAGTCATTATGTTAAATTTGTCTTTCTATGTGAATAAGAAAAAATATATGTATTTTTTGGTATGCTTGTGTTCCGATCACAAGTTTCAATTATATTTTTTCTCTTTAATAATTGGTTAAATAAAAAGTTAAATAAAATTGTCATATGTCCTATTTTTAGGAAAACTTTATAATAAAGATATAAAAAATTATACATAAATTTTGTCCCTTTTTTAAAAAAAAAACTTATATGCAATTTTTTATAGGACAAAATCTAAGTAAAATTCCTTATATACTTTGTTATGACGTTCTTCTAGTCACAAGTTTCCATTATATTTACTCTCTTCTTCAATGAAAAACTAACAAGTTAGTTTCGGTCATCCACTCAATTATACATGAGTTACAATTTAATCCTAGTTATTTGATATCTCACCCTACTTTCAAGAGACAAACCTTTAAGAAACCCCCAAAAAAAAAATCTTGATTCTACTATTTTTTAAAATTATAAATTCAACAATATAAACATTGAATTGTTAATTTATGTATTTTAAAATCACCTTGTATGTTTTTTATAACCTTTTAGTGATTTTAATTTTTACTCTCTAAAAGTTTACAAGTCTTATTTTATTGAAGGTTGAAAATTTATTTTGGTCCTTGAATTATAGGATAAATTTCATTTTGGATCCTAAACTATTTTTAATTTCGTTTGTCTTAAATTTTTACACTTGTTTAATTTCACGATTAGTCCAAAACGTGATTGTTTGGTTTCTGTGATTATCTCTGACCTGGATCACTGAGATGAAAGATTTCTCTCTCATACTTGTTTTAATATATGAGTTGACAAAGAGAAAAAGAAATCTCCCTTTTTAGTCACAAACTAGAAATAAATTTGTGGTTAATTTGTTTTTAAAAAAAAAATCATTTCTTTCTCTGTCAATTCATTTATTAGAACACTTATGATAGATAAATCATTCAGGAGTAAAGTGTCACGTTCAAAAATAATGATCAAAATCAGACAAATTCATGATTGGGACTAATAATGGAACACATGTAGAAAAGTTTAATAATCAATACGGAATGAAAAATAGTTAAAGGGTCACAATAGAATTTACCTTATAATTCATGGACAAAAATCACTAGAGGTTTTGACTTTTTAAATGCTAAAATAAAATATACAAAATCTTATCAACTTTATTTTATAGTACCAAACATTATCTTTCATTCTTTCTAATTAGGAAAAGTGTCTTATCTTATGCAAAAAACTATTTTTGTTAAATCTTTTATTCAAACAATAAACTAATTTCTTTTCCTTAGTTGTACTTAATATTGTCCAAAATTTACATCAATTTATTGATGCATTTGATATTATTTATAATTAGAGTAGTTTAAAGAAGGTAACAAAATCTGAATAATTAAATAACATTCTCTTTTAATCCATATCTTTATCCTTTAGTCTTCCCTTTCCTTTTCATCTTGATTCTAGATTAAGGATTTATGAGAGTAAAGGGAATGAATATGACAAAATTATGAATTTTTTAATATTTGAAAAACAAAAAAATTGAAAGTGATGATAATGAGATTTTAATCCACAACTTTTCATTATCATCCTCCTTCACATATTTAATATATCACAGATTAAGATATTTTAAAGGGTGTATTGTTGTTTAATTTATTTTTTGTTATCTCATTTATTATAACACCTATGACAAAGAAATATTCAAGTCAGGTGTTGAACTTATATATAATGACAAAAATTAGACAAAATTACATTTTGAACTAACGGTGAAACAAATGAAAAAAGTTTAAAAATCAAAATAAAATTCACCTTATAATTAGAAGATCAAAATTAATTAATTATACACTAATTACATTGAATTGGTCTATGATGCAATTTGGGCATTACATGCAATTAATGATGTGGCCCCATACATAATTTTGATTAGTTAAAAAAGTTATCTCTTTTTATTATTTCTCATCATTAAATTCCATAAAATATAAAGATTATGCCACCTCACAATTACAGGCATACCTCAAGTTGTATCTTAGAATTTCCCAATTATATTATGGGTCCTTCTAACATGTGCCCTTAGGCACATTTGAGGTTTTTTTTGATTGGTCAAGTGAATTTTCAAACATTAAAAATTATATTTTAAATGAATATTCATAGATTTCAAGATATGAGATGCTCTACTAACCAATCAGAAGAAACCTTAAAATATGCCCTAAGGGCACATGTTAGATAAATCCTTATATTATAACTAGAAGGCCAAAGTTCTATTTTAGTCTCTCAAGTTTTCTCAAAGTTCTGTTTTGGTCCCTCATCTTTTTTTCGTTCCGCTTTGGCCCCTCAAGTTTCTAAAAAGTTCTATCGTTAGTATATCCCTCTTTTCTATCCCTTTTTCCGTTAAAAAAAAAAAGGAAAAAACTAACTTTAATCTCCTAAAAGTTTTATTTTTTTTACATTAAAGTTTTTTTCTTTTTATAATAAGATCAAAACGTAAGAAAAAAGAAATAAATTAGGAACTTTAATCGATTTCACCCCAAAAGAAAAATTGAACCCATCAACTTTTTTCTTCTCGTTCTTCCTCCATCTTCTTCTTCTTCCTCTATCGTCACCGCTGTCGATACTCATCGGAATTATCGGTCATCGCTGACATTGTGATGTCGTCCACCGTCACTTCCACTGTCACTGTCGCTGCCTCCACTACGCATTAGCATCATTGGTCGTGGCCGACGTTGTGAAATCCTCCACAGTCGTTGCCGCCGCTACCCTGTTCTATGGGTTCAACTTTTTCTAGGGGTGAAATTGATTAAAATCTCCAATTTGTTTCTTTTTTCTTATGTTTTGATCCTATTATAAAAAAAATGAACTTTAATGCAAAAATATAAATTTTTTGGGAGATTAAAGTTAGTTTTTCTCTTTTTTAATAGAAAAAAATGGATAGAAAAGAAGGAATGACTAATGGTGCAACTTTTTGAAAACTTGAGGGATCAATATGGAACGAGAAAAAGATGAGGGACCAAAACCGGCAAAACGGAACTTTGAACAAACTTGAGGAACCAAAATAGGACTTTGATTTAGTTAAAATAGTACCTTCAACGTACTCCAATTTATAATTAGTCTTGCCATCATCACCATTTGTTTCATGCTGATGTGGCTCTTTGTCAGGCCCGTCAGCATCCAAGTCATCATCATCAACACTAGGCACGTCGAATGTTTCCTTCGTGGTGCCCATGAACGAATCAATAATGAAAAGTTGAAGATGATCAACCACGCATGCATGTGTTTATTCTCGATCTTCATGCATATATATATGCATCATGCATCACAAAATCCTTCATTAATTAAGGACTCTGACGAACCTGAATCTGAGAAATCTGATGATCTTTCTAATGTATAATTAATCCACAAACATCTTTCAAACTACTGAAGAAATCTTATGGTTTGACCACCAAGGCAAATGATGAGATTGAGAACCCAAGCTACTGAAGAAATCTTATGGTTTGACCACCAAGGCATAATATTGTTATTATTTATGATTATTATAAGGGGTTCGTTGCATGAGATTCGATCATTATTGAAGAAATATTTAAGAGCATTAACAAGTTGAAGGAGAGATTGAGGATAATTCAATTCTCAATTCAATTCATGGAGAAGCTAGATTGAGGTGACAAAGAAGGAGGGATTGAATTCTATGGTTCATAATAATTATCCCATTGATTTCAATAATGAATTAAGACGTATACCCAATTTTAGAGCTACTAAATATCCTGAGATCGTTAATTTATAGAAATATATGACTGTTTTAGTATATAAATGGTTTCTTTTTGGATACGCTACATTCTAGTTAAGTGCTATATATTCTCCTCGACGTTCCTCATTAAGTTTATACTTTATATATAAGCACGTCTAGACCTATAATATCTTCTATATGGTGGTCTTAAATGAGGCCAAAATGATCACGAACCATATTTCTGCATTTTTTTTTTTTGAACCATGAATATATATTCCCACCTATTCATTTAATTTTAACTTTTAACATACGGTGTAAATGAAACTCTCACAGTCTCATATATTTAACACTGTTACATTCTGAAGTCTCAAAAATTAATTTGTGAATGCAAGATTATTAATTATATATATGTCCCACTCAGTCACTCACCTCAGGTATGACCAATAATAAATTGACACTTAGCTATTTTTATTAATTATATATATGTCACACTCAACTTAAGTCATAAATTTAATTAGACTATGTTGTTCTCTTAAGAGTGGAAGCTTCTATTAAATCATTATCACTACGTATCATTTATAGCATCAAGGTCAAAAAAGAAAAAAGTAAAAAATTGTTTTTTTTTTTTTCCTTTTAGCATAATGCGTCCAACTTTTATCTTTAGTCACTTTCTACTCTCTCTTTATAATTTCAATTTACTTCTATTACCCCCACCTCTTACAGCATCTAAAATAATGTCGCTGTATCTTGTAATTTGAGATAATTAACAACCACAAATTAAAATTCATCCAAGCAGAAGCCACCATTTAGGTTAGGAAATTTTTGGCCCAAAAATTAGGTTAGGAAGTTACACAAATTGACATGTACAAAAACAACTTCGTAACTTTTATAGTGTACGTGAGCCTCGCTTTCAAATTAAATAATTAAACTGTACAGTAGTGGATATCATCGACATTTATAATTTTAATTAATTTTAGAAAGTTTAAATAATTAAATCATTGTAGTTTATTTTTATTAAAATTAAATTAGCTTCTTTGAAATTTTGTAAATATTTCATTGAATTTTATTATAGTGATCCGTTTTATGTATCATTTTTATTATTATTCTAATTATGCATGGGTTAAGCTCCACATATAACCAGTCCAGTTAATTGATTAATATTCTATATGTGATACACTTGGAATTAACCAGTCTATTATTATATTTGGGATATATATTTATATTATATAATTCATGTGTAATAATTATATAGGGGACCGCATGTGAAGTGCAAGAATCATAAAATCCAGAAAACTATATATGATATTACATATGTGTCTCATTCTTCTCCTTTTGGTCTTTTTTAAATGAGAAACTCTCTTTCTGACCAAAAAAAAAAAATGAGAAACTCTTCCAAGCCTTGAAGAACCAACCTCAAAAAGGTCCTTTTTCCTTTTGGCACCCTAATAAGGCAATTATCAAGTGTGTGAGATGAGAAGTGGCATTCCAAAATTTTCTAAGAATAAGTTCTCCGAATTCTATGGATGACATTTTGGAAAAAATTAAATTAAACAAATTAAAGTGAATTGAACAAAAATGTGTAAATAAAGGACTGTAAGTGTGAACAGAATATATAAATAATAACCAGTGAGTGAAGTGACAGTAATTCCAAAATCATTAAGGTGCATGATCATATATCTCTAGAAATAATATATATTTTTTGTTTATGGAATAATAGGAGTAGTTGTTGAGGTCTAATATATGTAATTAGTTAAGTTATTTCTTTGTGAGAACTCTTTTTTTTTTTTTCATAGATGTGAGAACTCTTTCAAATGAAATCAAATCTTACTTTTAGTCTCATCTTTTGACTCAAAATATAGGTCAAACTAATTTATACTTCTCTTAATTAATTAACCATGATATGCTCTCTCTCTCTCTCTCTCTCTCTCTCTCTCTCTCTCTCTCTCTCTCTCTCTCTCTCTCTCTAATGCAGAGATATTAATTAGACCGTGAAGGCACAATTATATTCCAAATTATTGTTGCCATCAAACTAAGTAACTAAGGTTAGGCATGGGACGTCAGTGGCAGGTAAACTCAGGTTGGAAGGATATATTATATATAGGCTAAAATGCAGTTTTTATCCCATAACTTTGGCAAAGGTCTCAATTCGGTCCCGTAACTTTTTTTTGTTGCAGTTTTGGTTCCATAACTTTGGCAAAGGTCTCAATTTGGTCCCATAACATTTTTTGTTACAATTTTAGTTTCATAACTTTTGAAAACGTCTCACTATTGGTCCCAAGTTGATTTCCATCTATTATCTTCCATTAAAGATGATCTGGCATACTGAGTCGGTTGATGACGTGACAAATATGAGTGAAGTTATTTATGGGATGGATGGAAATCAGCTTGGGACCAACGATGAGACGTTTTTCAGTAGTTATGGGACCAAAATTGCAACAAAAAGTTATGAGACCAAATTGAAACTTTTGTCAAAGTTATGGGATCAAAAGTGCACTTTAACCTTATATCTATATCTATACTATTATATATGTGTGAGGACCCTTTTGGTTGGTCAAAAGTAATTAAATTAAAAATTAAAAAAATAAGAAATAAACATGTGGAACTTGATAATTGGCTAACTAGATAGATAATGGGAGAGAGAAAGTAGTAGATGAGATTTAAGAAAATGAAAACTTATTATTTGGTCTTTTAATTTTCACACTTTTAACGATTTAGTAATATTTTATTATAACTTTATTAACTTTACCTAAAACTAACTTTAGCTGATCCACATTTACTATACATAAATAGATGTAGAGTTGTATGTATTAATGTTAAGTGGAGTTAGTCACATAAGTAGTCACCCACGGAAGTTCTTTCTTAGAAGCAAGGTATTTCACATATGTATGTAAGACAAGTGTATACTCAAGACTCAATATAGGACATTACTATAAAAAGCTCAGTTGTTCTTGCCTTTGTGTCTTCTTCTTCTTCTTCTTCTTTTTCTATATAAACATATTTTTTAAAATGAAAAAAAAAAATAATCCCATTTGGGTTTTTGGATTGGTGGAGAATTGAAGTGCTCCTCTAGAGCACTTGAACAAGTGTTGCATAGAAATATATATATTGATAGGAGTTGAAGTTAGCTGAATCTGTTATGCTCACTATACAAAAATTCAAATCTAACTAATTTCACTATTTTCCAATAGACTATACAAGCTAAGTAGACAAAATGAGCATTCACATATATACCTGTTAATTATTGTAAGGATCTAATTCATCTTGTTAATTGAATTTTCCTTCTATGTTTTATACCATTTTCTTTTTGACATATTCCTTTTACCTTGAAAATCTACGATTGCAAATAATGGGTCGGCAAATTGAGGAAATTAATTATTATTATTTTTTTTTAATAAAAGTTGAAGAGTCCTTGTCTTATTAGCTCAAATATATATGTACTCCGATCCGATCCTTTAAGTGCAGAATCAGGAAGAGTCAAAAGTTTCTGCTAGCTTATTAACAGCTTGTGATTCTTATTCTGGCTTTAACACATGTAATTTGCCCTAAAGATATATACATGCTTAATTAATTTAATTCTTCAATGCCTGCATAGCACTAATTAATAATTGTATGGATGTTTTAACACTATATAGAAAATTGTATCCGGCCAACCAGTCAAATCGAGAATTTCGGGTTAAATCAGTCTTTTTTTTTTATTATTTGTTTTTCCTTTTTGAATAAAAATAATGATTTATTAAGAGATTTTTTTTCTTATTAAATTTGGACTCAATCAAAATAATATGCTAGTTAGTAAGTTTTAATTTAATATCTGATCTTTTATTCTCTTAGTTCTATTTTTTTACCCGATCAAATTTAAATCTAATGAGTTTATAGTATATAATTTTAGTATTTATTAGTTTAATTTTATTATATTAAATTAAATATTTTACTTATTAACTTTAATTGAACTATTGAATCTTACTGATATTTTGATGGGTTTGATTTTTAAATCATTGTGTTTTAATATTGTCAAGAGTGTTGTCTTTTTTTTTTGTGTTATTTTGGCTCTATATATATTTGTTTTATATGTTGTGAAATAAATATTTTTTTGTTCATGGTAAGTTGCCATGTTCTCAGTAAATTTAATTGCTACATCAACCTAGCTAGTTTCATGTCTACTTTTCATTACACAATTTAATTAAATATATCTAAATTAATTAAAATTCATATTTAAGAAATTGAATTTTATATTTTTAATTATCATTTAACAGTTACATACATTAAGAGAAATAATATTTATCAACAATTAATAGAAGATTATATGTCTTCTTGTGCAACTTATCTAATAGATGGTTATATTTAGGCAAAAAAAAAAAGATGGTTATATCAATTATGTGATACATGCATGCATTCTTCTTCTTCTTTGTTTGGGAAGTTTTCCTTTTGAAGATTTTTTAAAGGGAAAAAATATAGTCAGGCTGTAAGGTCCACCACTCCACCTTAATTAATAATAATAGCTTTTCAACCAAATTGTGGTAAAGTATATTTTCAAGGTACAGTAACTTCTTGAAACATTTTATAACTTATTCTAATTCTAAAGAGATAACAAGAAGATTTTGCTAATATACCCTTGAGGATACGTTATTTGCATGATAAGCCATAAATTTTGCTAGACTTCAGAAGAGATGACATAAATTTAGCTTCGTGTGAAATGAAAAATTGATATGCAGAACTACTCTAACATAAAAGTGTACTAGTTACTAGTTAGTGTAATTTCTTACATTAAAACAAACTTATTTTTTTTTTTAAGTTTTTAAACTTGTCCCAAAATTATGATTTAGTTTTGTTCCTACATGACTATATTTTTATAATTAATTAATTAATATAAGAGACAAGGTATCCGCAACATCCTCACTTGGACAAGGTTGGGAATGTTGTGAAGGAGGGAGACCCCTCCTTCCCCGGGAATAGTCCTAAGGTGTGGCTTGGTAAGATTGAAGTAAAGGCTCCTTCGTGTTTAGTCACGATCATTTAAGTAAGTAAGGTAAGGACTTATCTTTAGTAAATATAGTAATGTTCTATTGAGCTCAAATCCCATCATCTTAACCTTTTTAGTAAATAGAGATTATTATGAAAGGAAGTAAACTAGTTGAGGACCAAATTGTTATTTTAGCCTACATGTCATATTCCTTCATTCTCACGTTACATGAGGTGTTTTGAATCATTGATATGTACATTAACATGCATGGAAAACACATAATTGAAATATGACCGTTTGGTAAGTTTCATACGTTGAATTAAGGCATATGAATGTAATTGAGTAGCATATAATGGGCCAGGCAATATAATTTCATAATTAAGGGCAATTGATTAGTACCAAGTCTATATATATGTGTGGGCTAACCGTGGGCATGAGGATAGGGGAGTTGGAGAGAGACGCACAAGGCATAGAATAGGAAAACTAGCATATAGAAGATAACTCATATAGGATAGAGACATACTTTTCCACGAGAGAATCAACACTTTTCCTTCTTTTCAGTATAAGATATTAGAGAGAACTACTATTTTCCCTTGAGCTCTATAGAACATACTTTGTTTTACTATACTTTAAGTCCTCTTGTCTTACCTATTTTTTACTTAAGTGCTTTACTTCTCCCCTATTAAGATCATCGTAGGGACTGTTATTTATTATTTGCTCTAATATTGTTATTCTTTATATTGATTATTATTTTACTATGTTTCTCTTGTTTTGCTTTAGACCTCCAAGCACGAACACATCTCGTTCCCGGAACATTTTGACGATTCCACTAGGGAGGAAGAGCAATTCAAGATCTTCAAATATTTATGCATAGGTACGCATTAGACTTCATTTAAATTCATTTTAGGAAATAAAAAGTGAGAAAGAAAAGATTTAGTGAAGAAAAAAAAAAAGAAAGAAAGGAGATATAGTCACGAATTTAGAGAAAAAGGGAGTTGTAGTCATAAAAATAAGAGAGGGAAAATTGCAGAAAGACCCCCAAAAGTTGTGATTTTTAGCATTTGAGTCCCTACAGAGGAAGGAGAACTCCTAAGAGAAAGAAGTATCCATTTGAGTAGTGGAAAGTCTTCAAGGTAGTCTCCACCTAAGAGAAGTGTAAGGGTGTTTAAGAGTGACACCTTCTATATAAGAGGTGGCATACTACTAAAGAAAATGACCTTTCACCTACAAGTGGTATCTATCTAAGAAAGAAACATCCTCTACCTATAGGTGACATTCACAAAACAACATGTCCTTTGAATAGTAAATTAGTCAAATTTGGGACTTGAATGAACTTTATGAAAAGATTTTTGGGCAAAAACTGCAATTTCACCCGAAGTACATAGCACAAATTGCGAAACAGTCCTAAATTTCAGAAAAGTATGCAATTTAGTCCTTGACCATACTAAAATTACATCTTCATGTGTATACATGCATAACTGTACATGATCTTTTAGTTTGCAAATATCACATGAGCATAATTACATTTAGCACCCTTAAAGCTTTTCTGTTATTCATCAAAGTCCCTTTCTCATGCAAACAAGGACTGAAACGAAAAAAAGGAATATTCAAGGTTTCTTATGCACTTTCAGTCAAGAGTTCAAAAGTATAAAGAAAAAACAAAAAGAAGCTGTGCAAAAGTTTTAGTAAGTGTAATTTAGTCCTAGTCACTCAAGTTCCTGTTTCTATTTTTCACCAATTAAGTGAAGTTTACTATTACTATTATTCTTAAGTCATTAGTATAATATTCCTGAAAAAACCTCTTTCATATTCATCTTTCTATACTAAAAGAAGCCCCTAGTATTTGTTTGGGGGCCTGTTAAGTCCCATAAAATTAAAGTTATTCTTAGATTATTTCAGTTACAGTTGTTTTATTTTCTTAGATTTATATATCTAACTAGCATATCATAAAGCCGTCTCTTTAAGCATAAGGTAGCAAGATGAAGAAAGTTTGAGACAGATTTAGAGATCTCAAGGCATGCTAGTAATTTATTTAATTATTTAAGTTTGAGCAAAATTCAAAAATTTGAAATAGATTTGATAAGATCAAGCTTTTCTTAAGATGTAATCCCTTTATTTATTTTAAGTCTATGTTTTAGATAAGTTTCTGAAAATAAAAGAATGTTTCAAGAACATTTCATTAGATCTTAATTTGCTAGTGGATGAATAAAAAAAAAAAGAAATTAGAACCTCAAGAAGAACTAGATGTGGCAAGAACAAATTCCCCTATAAGCATGGAGAAGCCGAGCAAGGTATGTTTTATTTAAGTCCACTTTGTAAAAAAAAAGTTAGTACGTAACTTTTCTTCTTAAGATAGGTCTTTTATCACGTATAGTACATGCATATAGATATATATATACACTCACATGAAGTCTCTTCAGCATTTGGCATGTTAAATTAAGAGCAATATATTGAAAGTCAAATCATTAGTAAGCATGAGGATTTTGCATAAGAACTGATTTATATTTCTTTAAGTGAATTTTATTATTATTGAGTCATTAGTATAGTATTTATCAAAATAAAATTCGTTGATACTCAAGTTTATATTGTTTGAAGAACCCCCAGCATTTGTTTGGGGGCCTATGAGTTAAGTCTCATAGAATTTAAATTAAAGTATTCTTAAATTATTTCAATTAAGTCCTAAAGAGTAGATTTTTGAATTATTTCAAAAAAAAAGACATGCCCAAAGTATATTTTATCTCACCTATACGTCTTTATTAGATCTTTTATATCACAAAATAAACTCTTAACCATTTCCAAACCAGAAAGGCCATTATGTTTTCACAAAATTGAAGTTTCATTTGTAGGAAAAGAATATTCACTAATTTAGACCTTATGTGATGTTGTAAGTGCCTTAATATAATGTTTCTTATCTCATTTTTCCACTTCTAAAAATTCTACTTCCATTGCCATTAAGATATAACAAGTAGTGAGATGACATTAGTTGAAGAAAATAAGATAAATGATTCAAAAGTTCGTCCCCTTCAGAGCATTTATTTAATGAAGGTATAGATTTCAATCTCTTTTAAGCTTTATATGCATGAATATTTAGAATGGAGTTTGATTTGCTTGCCTGCCATTTAAGTCATTTATTATAAAGTCTTTTATTTATATAAGTTTCTCCATTATATGAGTTTAGTATAAAGATCAATTTAAGTTTTGAAAGATATATTGAGATTCATTAGATGTTAATAGGTTATCCATTATATTATTATTGAGAATTATCTTTAAGCTAATTGTAATAAAGATCAAAGAGCCATGTCTAAGATGAATTTCAAGCATTCCCATATCTTGAAGGAGAATGAGAATTTTTGCCCAAAGGACTAGTTCATATATTTTTAACTGAGATTTATTATTACTATTTTTAAGTCATAAGTATAGTATTTAATTTAATTAAAGGACTTAAGTAACTTAGAGATAATAGGATCATATATCATCTTCTATCTATTTATTTTGAGTCGATGCAGTATCATATATATGTTTCCAATGAAGAAGGCCTTTGAGAGAAAGCCGAGATTTGAAGAGTAGTGGTTCACATATGTCACAAGTTAGATTCCAACATGATAAGAATAAGAATTTTCTATATGTTCTATTTAATCATATTTATTCAAGTTAATCATGCATGTATAGTCTTCTTTATCAAAGTAAGTTTCAAAGTTAATTTGAGGGCAAGCTTCAAAGTCAATTTGAGATAGATCAATTACCAAGCTCTTATTGGAAAATAGCAATCTATGAAAGCAGCTTTATATAGTTACATAGGCTCTTTAAGTAAGCATTTGGAATATCAAATGAGTTTGTATAGTTACCGAGCAATTAATTATTTGTATAGATTTTCTTTAAATCAAGTTAAGTCTGATTTTATTATTATTCATAAGTCATGCTTTGATAGTCATACTCTATAATACAAAAGTATTAGCAATTTTCTAGCGGCCTGTAAATTAAGCCTTCATTATCTGCGGTCCTAAGTTAAGTCTTTTACAGCTAAAATTATCATCATATTATTTCAGTAAAATCAAAGCTTCAAGAAGTTAAAGCAAAGCATTTTAAAAGTTTGAGTTAATCCGTCCCTAGGACAATAAACTAAGATACTCCCTGCTAAGCAAAGAGCTTCAGGATGCCAAATGAATTCATCCTTCGGACAGTAAACTAAGATACTCCCTACTGAGCAAAGAGTTTCAGGGTGCCCAGTGAGTCTGTCGCTCAGACAATAAATCACAATGCCTCACTCTTCCTCCATAAAGGAGAGTGCAATGGGGATCATCTCCACTACCTTAATCAATACAAATCTTGATATAAAGTATTTCATGTCAAGGCTTTTCTGACACAAAGTATCTATATTCTGCCTTAAATTAAAGAGAAGGTTAAAGAGGATTAGACATTTTAATCAATAAGACCCTCTCACACTTTGCCTTTAAGATAACAAGGTTAAAGAAGGTGTGATATGCTTTGTAAGTCATACTCCTGATGCACATGTACATGAGCTAAGAGCTTTTCCATATACATGTGCAGGGGGCCTAATGTTCCTACATGACTATATTTTTTATAATTAATTAATTAATATAAGAGGCAAGGTATCCGCAAC
Source organism: Chamaecrista fasciculata (assembly GCA_003254925.1). Lineage (NCBI taxonomy): Eukaryota > Viridiplantae > Streptophyta > Magnoliopsida > Fabales > Fabaceae > Chamaecrista > Chamaecrista fasciculata. The sequence continues at coordinate 72,004 of QANZ01041110.1, read as the reverse complement.
ATCCTCACTTAGACAAGGTTGGGAATGTTGTGAAGGAGGGAGACCCCTCCTTCACCGGGAACAGTTCTAAGATGTGGCTTGGTAAGATTGAAGTGAAGGCTCCTTTGTGTTTAGTCACGATCACTTTAAGTAAGTAAGGTAAGGACTTATCTTTAATAAATATAGTAATGTTCTATTGAGCTCAAATCCCATCATCTTAGCCTTTTTAGTAAATAAGGATTATTATGAAAGGAAGTAAACTAGTTGAGGACCAAATTATTATTTTAGCCTACATGTCATATTCCTTCATTCTCTTACGTTACATGAGGTGTTCTGAATCATTGATATGTACATTAACATGAAAGCACATAATTGAAATATGGCCGTTTGGTAAGTTCCATATGTTGAATTAAGCCATATGAATGTAATTGAGTAGCATATAATGGGCCACGCAATATAATTACATAATTAAGGGCAATTGATTAGTAGCAAGTTTATATATATGTGTGGGCTAACCGTGGGCATGAGGATAGGGGAGTTGGAGAGAGACGCACAAGGCATATAATAGGAAAGCTAGCATATAGAAGATAACTCATATAGAATAGAGAGAGACATACTTTTCCCTGAGAGAAGCAACACTTTTTCTTCTTTTCAGTCTAAAGATATTAGAGACAACCACTATTTTCCCTTGAGCTCTTTAGAACATACTTTGTTTTACTATACTTTAAGTCCTCTTGTCTTACCTATTTCTTACTTAAGTGCTTTACTTCTCCCCTATTAAGATCATCATAGGGATTGTTTCTTATTATTTGCTCTAATATTGCTATTCTTTATATTGATTATTATTTTACTATGTTTCTCTTGTTTTGCTCTGGACCTCCAAGCACGAACTCATCCCGTTCCCGGAACAAGTTTATAAATTAATATTATAAACATCAATTATTTAGTTTTTATGAACAACTAATTTTTTACGATTTTTAAAAGGTCATCAATGACAAAAAAAAATATCAATAATATCCAAAGACTAAATCGTACTATTAAAATAAATTTAATGATTAAAAAATATTTGTTTTTGGTAAATCAGTGCTGATACATCACTTTTTGGGCTTACGCCTAATAGACCTCTGCTCCGAGCCTCTTTTTCTATCTGAACTCTCCAGGGCGCACTCGAACCGGTCAAATGCCCTTCGTGCATTTCGGGCCGGCCGTGGTCCAGCTAAGGACATGGCGCTCACCCGAACATGACATGCAATCACCCATGATTGCCTTGCTCCACAATTCTCAGTCTCCGCCACTCTCGCTGGTGGAGATCGTGGGCCACGGACTTGGTCATACCCACGTTCTCTAGTCCGCTGACGCCCGCCCTCTAACGCGACACGCAATCACCCATGATTGCCTTGCTCCGCAAATCTCGGACTCCACCACTCGCGCTGGTGAAGATCGTGCTTGACAACGTGGTGCGCCACGTTCACTGGTCACCACCCTTCACTCTGCTCTATAAATAGAGCTCAACCCAGCAGTTAAAGGTTAGCTACTCTTTACACACTAGAATTCTCTTGCTCTCACATCTCTCAAATACTAACTTGAGCGTCAGAGTATTCTTCGCAGGGCCCCCCTGTGAAGTCTTTGTAGGTACTTGGACATTCAAGCTTTGCTCTTGCAGCCCACTCATTTGAACTAGATAAGCTTGTCCGTTTTCTAGTTTATCAAGTGCAATATCATTAAAATTCAAATAGTATTACAGCAAAGATACAAGAGTTTGTGCAAAAAAATAAAAAGGCAGGGAATTTTGGTGTCAAAACCTGAGAAAATCAGTGATACAAAAGTTGAGGAAGAAGATAAAAAAAAAAGGAAATGAAGACGAAATAAAATACAAGAGAGAAGCAGAGAAATAGAATATATCAGTGGGAGCTTTTCTTCTTCTTTTTTCTGCATGCCAATCTTGATGTTTAGTCTGTCTTGCAAAAGAGCAAGAGAAATAAACGATCGATGGTGGATGTGAGTATGTTGTGAAGGATGTCCTATTCTTCTTGCCATAGTTAGCCAAAAAGTCTGCATATTGATTTGCTTCTCTAAGTATGTGGAAGAAAGAAAGCAAATGAAGACACTTTTTAATGATAGTGTGATGAGGGTGTTGAGAATGTAAGTTGTTGTTCTTCAGCAAAGAAATGGCTACACTACGGTCAGATTCAATTATAATATTCATGATATTCATATTATGCGCAAGTTGAATGCCATAAAACAACCCCCAAAGTTCAACAAGAAGAGAGTTTCCATGTCCTATAAAAGTTGAGAAAGTAGTGATGAAGTTTCCATCGGAGTCTCTAATGATACCACCTGCATTTATAAGGTTAGATTTGGCACTCATCTATGTTCAACTTGAAAAAATTTGATTCTGCATATTCCATGAGACAGCAAGAGGAGGGCAATGTAATTTGGTATTATTAGGATTGGATGGTAAGGAAAAAAAGAAGTATCCACATGCTTTAGCCAACACTTTGAAAAATATGATTGGAATTAAAATCAGTTTTTAAAAACCTTTTTTTTATGCTCAACCAAATTTCTCTTAAAGTAAAGATAAAGATGAGATTCCAAGGGCATCTTTTGTGGTAAGATATGCAAAAATAATTTTCTTTAAGTCAAGAAGAGAAAGGTTTTAGAAAAAAATCAGTTTTAACATGAAAAAGATTCCAGATTTCCTTAACCTTAGCACAATTTCTAAAGAGGTGATTTTGGCATTCTTGATCCAAGTTGCACAGGGGGCGAGAGCGGTTAGGAATTATATTAAGAGAAAACAATATATTAGAAAAAATATATATTTACTCTTGAATTAATTAATTTAGTATATCATTGAAATATATCTATCTACTATATTATATGTCTGTAATATCTTTTGGTCGTTTTTTTGAAAACTATAGACTATAAAATTAAAATGTTTAATATTTTAAACAAAAACAATAAAAATATTATAAAAGAAACTGAATGTCATGTGCATGCAAAACAAATCTATATAAATTAAAATCAACTCCCAGCCTTACTTTATTAACATTTCCCATGGCCTTATCAAAATCATATTAATTAAAACTTTAACGATTTAAAATTTTCTATTTTAAATTATTTAAAATCTTATATACATATTTACGTGCTCGGTAAAAAATACAAAGTTCCTAATTATTATATATAAAGTTCCTAATTATTATATATATGTTTGAGGAGTTTTATGATAGTAGATCTTTTAAAATTATAGTATAAAATCAATTATATTAAACATATTACATAAAATAATATATATATATATATACACAAACAAATAATACATCCCACGCTCCATCCATATTCATTAAAATAAAATATATATAAAAAAAGACCCCCACATCCATATTAATTTCATAATAATTTTTTAGCAATTTAATATGCATCATTGATAATTTTTTTAATTTTATTTTTTTTAATTCTAAAGAACTAGCAACAAATTAAAGGCATAAGTATTAAAAATAATTTTTGATTATTTTATTGTTGATTATTTTAATTTTTTTATATAATTATAATAAAATTAAATGTTAATTAAATATATTTGTCAAAAACTATTACTTAAATATTAATTTTTGTAATAAAATATTAATTGAAATTTACATTTTGTATAATTTAACTTTAAACTTTTTAAAATTTAACATATATATTTACATGTCCGTTAAAGCACAGAACCCTTAGTATATATATATATATCCAAACACGTTGGAAGTAAAGCGTTCCCTTTTCTCACCAAAAATAAAAATACGTAGGAAGTATAATTTTCTGATCAGACTTTCTTTTTGGTCCATTGAGTCAACCAGGTATATACATACATACGTACGTTAGGGTTTTACTTACTTTTATTTTTATTTTTTTCCTGAAAGGGATTTACTTACTTCACTTCATTCAAATACTGAAAGGGAAGGACACAAACTTGAGTATATATATATATATATATATTGTCAACTCAAAATTATATTTGGTCCTTAGTATTTATCTAGTTTTATTTTTGTCCTTTACATTTTTTCGTTCCATTTTGACTCTTAATGTCCTAAAAATTTTATTATTAATCCATAACTATTGAATGTAGTCATATCTCTCTTGTTTCAAACTCGAATGAGATTAAATCAAAGTTATAGGTTAAATTTAATGAATTTTCTATTTTTCTAGTTGAAGTCATCGACAAACGAGGTTAAATTACTAAACATAAAATTAGGCTAAAAAATGGGTTGCTTTTTTTTTTTTATATATATATATATTTAGTCATATCTACTCTCTCGTTTCAAATCTGAATGCAACAGAATCAGAGTTACAAGTTACTCTTGACGAGTTCTTTTTTTGTTTAGTTGGACCATTAAAAAATGAGGTCAAATAGAACTCCAAAAGTTAATATTGATATTTTGACCAAATTCATTTTCAGAGTATTATTTGACCTTGTTTGTCCGCAACCCTAACTAGATAGAGAAAGAACTCGTTACAAGTAATTTGTAACTTCAATTTATTGCATTCAAACTTGAATTGAAAGAGATATGACTAAATTCATGAGATAAGTGGCTCATTCTCGAGTTTGATTTGACCTCATTTGTCGATAATTTCAGCTAAACAAAAAAAGAACTTATCAAATTTAACCTGTAACTCAGATTTAATTGCATTTGGATTTGAAACGAGATAAATACGACTATATTCAATAATTAGGGACCAATAATGAAACTCTTAGAAAATATTAAGGACTAAAACAGAACTCTAGATAAACATTAGGGACTAAAATATGTTTTTGACCTATATATATAGGTAGGTACGCGGCGAGAGGGAGCTGCGTTAGATTGCCATTTGCCATGTCCTTATTTAAATGGATTTGTACAAGATAAGGAAAATTTGAAAAATTATATATATTTAGTTAAGCTTTAATGAAAATATATATATATATATATATATGATTTATAATGTACCCACAATGGATGGATCAGATTCTTGGGCAATTCAAAAAAGAAACACAATTGATGGAGGAGATGCAATGGCCTTTCTCTTTAATTCCTATCTTTTCTGCCATTTTGAAATTAAAGGTATGATGGCTGGGTACGTACACAATCAACACATGGCTCCCAATTAATTCCATCAATGACAGCTGAATGAACAAGAAGATATGAATTTGTATAGCTGTTGTTATTTAATTTGTAGGTCAGCGTTTAGCTTATAGGAATTTGATTCTTCAATTCCCTTTATTATATATATATATAGATGATCCATAATATATATAGAGAGAGATGGATCAAAGACACTGACTTTTTACATTGCTAGAATTGATTTTTCTTAATGATCAATTGATCATTAATTTGTGAAGTAAATATATAAGTTGATGATATTTGAAGAGAAAGCCTCCTACCGTTTGGTCCCTTTTTTTTACAAAATACCGGTTGGTATTTGAATATATATCAAATTAACTAATAATTCTTGAATAATTAAAATATACGATTTAGTTTTTGAAATAGTTTAATTATCAATTATTTGGTCTTTAGTGACAATTTGATCCTTAAATTTAAATTAATTTTATACTTTTCAATTCTTAAATTTTTTTTAAAAATTTTTTGGTCATTAAATTTAACCTCGTGACCAAATAATTGATAATTACAATAATTTAATGAATGGATCATATATTTTGATTATTCAATGATTGATTAGTTGATTCGATGTAAATTTAAAGATTAAATAGTAAGTTTACTCTAAAAAATAAATTGAGATAAATCTTTGAAACTTACTTTAAATATACTAATCTTTGTAAGTTGTAGAATCCATAAATTTTCCCATCTCAATAACAAAAAGACTTTGACTTGCTTTAAATAACAAAAAGATTAACTTGTATTATTGATATTGTATAATGACTTCTAATAATAATAATAATAATAATAATAATAATAATAATAATAATAATAATAATAATAATAATAATAATAAATGTTACTCTTAATTTGTGACCGGGTAGGAAGAAGAAGAGGAATAAAACTCGTATAATTTGTTTAGATTCATAGAGGTGAGAGAGAAAGGAAGATAATGGGGAGGGGAGGGGACAGAATGGGGGATTAATCCTCTCCTTCTCTTCCATTTGTTTGGATAAGTAAAAAAATAAAGGGGGAGTATAAATTTACTATTTTACCCCCTTTTAACATTGTATACAAAATGAAGAAAATTTGATTTTTCTTAAAAATAAACATTAAGTAATATTAGTTAAATTATATAATTAACATAAATAAATTAATAAAAATATGTTGATTTTTTTTTCTAATAAATAAATATAAAAAATTCATATAATTTTTTCATTTTTTGTAAAAATTATATTTTGACCCCAAAATGTATTTGTAACTTTCATTTTAGTCCTCAAATATCATGATCCCGAATATTTTTGTAAGTTTTGAAAAATATTTGGGGACATTTTGTAATTTTTGCAAAAATTTGTGAAGTTCATCTTCCTTAAACTGACCGCACAATTTTGTATGACTAAAATATATTCATTTTTCAGATTTATGACTAATCTCTAATTTCACCATTTTCTCAATATTTTTCAAAATTAAATTTTGACCCAAATTTTTTTTTATAATTTTCATTTTAGTCCTCTAATATTATGGTTCAGGAACATTTTTGTAAATTTTGCAATAATTTGTGAAGTTCATATTCATACCCTCCATAAAACTACATAGTTTGACACAAATTTAGGTTAGATTGGGTTGATAGGTTGGGTATTATTTTGCCACCTCTTGTTTTAACTTTCACATATTTACAAGGGCATTTCGATCATTTAGCTACATAAATCCCTCAAAATACCTCAAATTGGGATATTACGAAATAATGAAGCAAAAGGATTATAGGGGATTATATTATTTTTAAACTGATACCAACGACTTTCTCTAAAATATGAATTCTGAAAACATTTTTCTAATACAACCACGTACAAATTAAACTCAAGCTTTTGAGTTTTCTAAAATTTGAGATGATTCTGTAGCTCCCTGTTGATTTGAAAAGCCAGCAAATGGATCGAACACCCTAGCCTGTGTAATTTAAAACTAAACTAAGACTAATTTAATTTTGAGCGGCATCGAATTTTTCATAGTTTGCGTTTATGGAGAATTTTATAAAAAGTGTATATATGTAGAACTTGAATTGCAATAATTTGTCAGTCCAAAAAAACAATTGCAAGAAAATGAAAAATTGTATTTAGAAATTCAATTCTTTATTGACAATTAATTATTATAAAAAATTCAATACAGGTCTAGAGTATGGACTCATGAATTAGGCCTCATCCCAGGATTAGGATTCCCATCATTCTAATACCATGCATATTAGAATGGTGTGATTATCTTGAATGCATTTCACATATTTCATATTATTAAATGGATAGATGAATGATTTATATAGAAAAATATTAGTATTTAATTTTAAAAGTACATTTGCCAACTCTTTAAAAATCAACTAAAAAAAAAAGAGAAAAGATCAACCCTAAAACCACCGCTAAGTTTAAGGAAGGTATAATGAAGATTAAGAGAGAAGAACAGTAATACAATTCTGAGTAATACCATGAACGACAATAACTAACCAGTAATATCAGATCCGCAATCTAAAACGCAGAACCAAAAGCTAACATTAGATATAGTCAAAATTTTAGCCAAAATTTCCGTCAAATTTTGGGCGAAAATATATTTCAGGATCCTTTTTGTTAACGGAGCAAACTACGGGGACCCTATTTGAAAATGAGTCAAACCACAAGGCCCTTTTGTGTAATTTACCCAATATATTATTATGTAAATTTTTCCATTACACTATTTTCTCAACACATACACCAAGTACACCCATACATTATCTATCAAGACACTTATTTAACTACACTTTTTACACTCTAAAAATACAAGAGAAGGAAAAATTTATAAGTCAAATACAATACCTAAAGTGTATTAACTTGGTGTAATTACATACTTGCCTTATAAGCCCATTAATATAGTAGTTAAGGCTCACCCACCACTTCAAAATCAAAAAATGTGAGACTTCATACATCCTCACCTACTCCCATTTTCAATGAACCTTCCCAGCCAATTTTAAAAATGTCAAGCCGCGATTTTTTGGATCAGATTGCAAATTTATAGTTTCAAGAACCAAAGCAACTCGTGAATTCACACATTTTTTTGTATTTTTATATTATTTTTTATGTACTTTTTTAAATATATTTTTGTATATTTTAATGTATTTTTNATCTCATTTTAAAAAAAAAAAATGGACCAATAGAAGCTCAAGCCTCCTGGCACTAAATATCTAGTGTTAGTGTATATGCAGCACAAGTGGTTAACACAGAAATTTGAATAAAGTCAAACACACAAATGAGAATATACATTACAACATGCCCCACAAATTTAATGCTCAATACACGATCAATTAGCAAAAAGCATTAGCTAGCAGGAAGCATAGGTCATATGGCATATATATTTTCTTGTGTAGTGCATGCTTCACTCATCAGCCCATTCATTAGTGACATTGTACAGTTTGAGTTCTCATGAATTTTTGTTTAACTAGATTTTAAAGTTTATATGTGATTATGAAAAAGTTTTTTTCTTACATATTTTACAATAAAATATAATTTAAAAACAATTTAAATTTTGAGAATTTAAATTCTTAAACAATTAAAGCACTATTCCTCCCACACTTCTTTTTAGGAATGACACTATAACAGTCGGTACAGGTATCTAGTCAATTTCTCACTATCCCGATATGTCTCTATTTGTTGGCCAAAAAAAAAATGTCTCTATTAATTTTAGAGTAAATTATAAGGAAAACTCCTAGGAATCAGGATAATTAGAGATAGGTTTATGTGATTCAAAAAAGTACTAAAATCAGGCTTGATGTTTACTTCGCTACCAGAAACGGTATTTGTAGTATATTTTCGTTCAAAAATTAATGAATCTCAGCATTTTTATCAAGATTTCTCCTCTTATTCCAAGATTTTTTTTTGTTCAAGTCACTGATTCATCTCAGAATAGTCCAGAAAGTCTTCACAAGTTTACCCATAATTTTATTTTGGTTTTTTAGGGTTCATGACATGTTTAATAAAGATGATAAACTTTCTAGACTATTCTGAAATGAATTAAGAAATTGAATGAAAGAAAATCTTGAAAGAATAGGTGAAATCTTAATAAAAACATTGGGATCCATTCATTTTTAGACAGAAATATATCACAGGGAGCCTTTCTGCTAATAGAATAAACCTCAAGTTCGACTTTGATACTTTTTAAACCACAAAGACCCAATCTATAATTATCACAAACCATATGAACCTTCTTCATAATTTATCTTTTATTTTATACCATATTAATTATACCTTATTTGTTTATAATATATTAATATTTATATCCATATTCTATGTGATTTTCAAAATAATACCTAAAAAATTAAGAATATAAGATAGGATATTTTATTTTAGAAACATGATCATAATTCATATAGCGGATATCAATCCGATACTCCAAAATTCCTCAACTAAAATAAATTAATATTTTATTGATTTAATAAATTTTAATTCTTTTTAGAATAAAAAATAAATATAGAATAACTTAAAAATAATTACATAAAGAAATATGTGTAAATCTAATATATATATATATGACTCTAGTTAATAAATATCATATGTAATATTAAATTAGATATAATATATATTATAAATTATTAGATATCCTGCATCATAACTATTTATCTATTCATTTCAAACAAATATAAAATATTAGATAATAATCGAAAGTACTTAACTTTCATCAACTCTATCTTCTCATATATACCTGGTTTCTAATTGATAATATATATACTTTCTTTAGATAAATATGAACGAGTATTCTAAATATTCATAAAAATTGCCATTTCTTATACTTTAGAGTTTAGTGGTTTCTTAGTTTTAATCATTTTCATGTTGATTAACACATCGTTGGCTTCCATGAAACAACATCACTTTAATTTGGACTTTGGATCATATATATCCTCCACTCCACTGAAGGTCAACTCTGAGGAATGTGAGGATCTTCAAAATCATATTAAAACTGTGCGTTCTGTACGTGCCATTAAAATGATAGTGCTAACTGAGAGTCAAAAGAATATTTTGAGAGTATAGCTTAGACTTATAATAATGTCGTTAATTAAACCTATATGGGGTTGGTTGGTAGAATCATATATTTATAGAGAGCTTTGCGTGTCTTAACGAGTATGCAAATATATCTATAGTATTTTAAATATAACAACAATAACAACCAAAGCCTTATCCCACTAGGTGGGATCGGCTATATGAATCAACTGATGACGCCAACGTATTCTATCCTTGCACATGTCAACCGTAAGGTTATTGATAGCTAGATCTTTCCAGATAGTTTCTTGGATAGTTTTCTTTGGTCTTCCCCTTCCTCGGATTATAGGATTATCTACCATTTGATCAACTCTGCATACCGGAGCCTCTAAAGGTTTTCTTTGCACATGCCCAAACCACCTAAGGTGTGATTCGACCAATTTCTCAATGATAGGCGACACACCAACCTCCTCTCTGATGACCTCATTCCTGATCTATAGTATTTTAAATAATTTAATATTAAAAATTATATAAATTAGTATGAACGAAAAAAGATAAAAGAAAGAAAAGAAATTAATCCAATAATAAAAATAAAAGTTCATGTTTTTTTTAAAAAAATTGTCACCTATATGTAGCACTGTTAAACGGGCCGGCCCGGCCCGGCCCGCCCCGGCCCGTTACGGGCCACGGGCTAAACGGGCCGGGCCGTTTTAGGCCCGTTTTTAAACGGGCCAAATTTTTTAAACCCAAGCCCGCCCATTTAGCGGGCGGGCCGGGCCGGCCCGCGGGCCTAAGCCCGTTTTGACAGTGCTACCTATATGTGTATGAGCGAAAATCAATTATGGTCTCATGGAGTCATAGGTAGAAACGTGAGTTATTAAAGTGGAGGTGTTATTTTTATTTTTTTATCTATTTTTTATTTATATTAAATTAAATAAATATTATTTTATACTATAATTTTAATAGAACCACTAAAAAAAATCTTTACACATATATATCACATTAGCACTTGTATACATCATCATGAAATTGTGGTCAAAACTCAAAAGGATGGAATTGCACTTACAAAATGAATGAATGTGTACGTGAAAAGTATTTGTCGAGGGCATAGGAAACTAGCTTTTAATTTTTCTGCATTTGTATCATTATTAATCATTGCCTCTATCCTTTTTTTTTCTTTGGAGGGAGTGGGATTAGTTATTAGGCAAATTAAAGTAAATTCAACACTTTCATACCTTATGGTATAGTATATAAAAGCAAAATTCACTATATGTATAGCTATATCCTATATATATAGAGGTAAAAATATTTTTTTCCCTAAATTTTATATGGCAAAACACCCTTTCGTGCCCCTAACGTTTGCAGTGATTTTCAGTTATGCCCCTAACGTTTCATTTTGTTCAGACGTGCCCTCAATGTGAAACTAACGTTTCAATTATGCCCCCAATTTTGACTCAATGCCCATGTGGCAATTGTTTTTACTTATGTGTCATTTTTTTTTGTCTACGTGGCATGATGACTAGACATTCCTTTTTTTTTTATTCCATTGTGGCATGATGACTGGATTTACATTTTTGAACATAAAAATTGAGTAAACTAGCAAATCAGTCCCTGGATTTACATTTTTCATCATTTTCATTCATTTTAGTCCCAAATCCTCAAAATAAAATTGTCAAGTGTCCCAAAACTCTTCCAAATATTCCAATTTAGTCCTTAAAAATATTAAAAACCCTAAACCTTAAACCTTAAAACTATAAACCCTAAACTCTAAACTCTAAAATTCTAAACCCTAAAACCCTAAACCCTAAAAAAACTAATTTGAGCAATTAGGTCCCTCACCCATTCTTATCCCATTATTCTCAATTCTCCCTCTTTTCATCATCTTCATTCATTTTAGTCCCTCACCTCATTCATTTTATTAAAACAAATTAAAAAGAGACTATTATGCAATTTGAATCGTGGCTTCTTCTTCTTGTTCGCTGGTTCCTTTGAAGCAAGTGTTCTTCACCAAAAAATGCACAAGAGAAACTCAAAAATGCACAAAAAAAAAGCTTGATGGGTTTCTTGTTCCTCAGAATCGCGGCTTCTTCTTCTTCACCAAACAATTCTCTTGATCGAAAATGTACAGTACCTCCGTTCTTGACCCAAAAACGAACGCCGCCGTTACCCAGTTGCAGATCCACGCGAATCACGGCCTTGAACCACCGCGAGAAACACCCACGTCCGCTGCCGGCCAGGTCTGTACAAAACTCGCCACTCTCCGCCACTCTCCGCCGAAGAACAATGAAGTTGAAACGCGTCTTCTCCACTGCTCCAAACCCAGAAAAGTGCCGGTGACATTAACGAACTCAGCTTTCGTCGCGCTGTTCACGACCCCAGAAATCTCTGCCGCGAACCACCGCTGGCCGTCCTTCTGAAGTTTCGCCTTCTTCCCCGATGCCTCCGACGTGTTGGACGGAGGTGGTGATGACTCTGGTGATGGAGAGAAGCAAGTGTGGAGGCAGATGGAGTTGATGGTGATGATGATGGGATTAAATTTGAAGATTGGTTTTAGGGGATTAAATTTCTCTTTGATACCAAGAAGATAAGATTGGGATTAAATTTTTTTTTTTGAGGGGGTTTAGAGATTAAAAAAAATTAGGGATTTATGTTAAATCGGATGAAGATGGAGATTAAAAAAAATTTAAAAGTTTTAGAGGATTTAGGGATTTAGATTTTAGGGTTTAAGGTTAGGGGTTTAGGGTTTTTAATATTTTTAAGGATTAAATTAGATGAAGATGAAGATTAAAAAAATTTAAGTTTTAGGGTTTTTAATACTTTTAAGGACTAAATTGGAATGTCTAAAAGAGTTTTAGGACACTTTACAATTTTATTTTGAGGATTTGAGACTAAAATGAATGAAGATGATGAAAAAGAAGGGGAATTGAAAATAATGGGGTTTAGGGTTTAGGTTTAGGGTTTTCAATATTTTTAAGGACTAAATTGAAATGTTTGGAAGAGTTTTGGGACACTTAACAATTTTATTTTGAGGATTTGGGACTAAAATGAATGAAAATGATGAAAAATGTAAATCCAGGGACTGATTTGCTAGTTTACTCAATTTTTATGTTCAAAAATGTAAATCCAGTCATCATGCCACGGTGGAATAAAAAATAAGAATGTCCAGTCATCATGCCACGTAGACAAAAAAAATGACACATCAGTAAAAAAAATTGCCACATGGGCATTGAGTCAAAATTGTGGGCATAATTGAAACGTTAGTTTCACATTGAGGGCACGTCTGAACAAAATGAAACGTTAGGGGCATAACTGAAAATCACTGCAAACGTTAGGGGCACGAAAGGGTGTTTTGCCATTTTATATTAATTTTTAATTTTGTCTCCAATGTTTATTTACTAGTTAATTTTGTCCTTAAAGTTTCACATTTTGGTCAATTTTATCCTTTGACTACTTTTATTTTTCAATAAATTAAAGACAGTCTCCATCATATTTTTTAGTATATGAATTAAGTTTTGAGTTTACTTCCCTAGAAATTTTACATTACATTTCATTAATCACGTAGAATTTGTTGTTAGTATTTGGCTAAAGTTAAAGTAAGGATGACCATTTAGATGGGTATCTAGGATACCCGTCTAAATTCACCTGTTAAAAATATCTGATAGTTATTTGATATCGATTATTGGATAGTGTACTTGTAGTGAAAAATAAAAAATTATCAGATATCGAGTGAATACAAATATTGTTTCAACTATTCGGTATCTGTCTAAAATTAACGGATAGTTAGGGTATCCGATATTCCAATATACTATATATTTTATATATTTAATTATTATTTTATTTTAGTTAATGAATATTGGAGTTGAAGGCAATAATATGAAGAACTTGTAAAAGAAAAAAGTTATATTAAGAACAATGCACATGAAATGTTTTTGTGAATTGATTGTGATGCTTAAATTAAAATAGTTTCAAAAATTTTGTTAGAAAGTATTTTGGGAATTGCGTAATGTACTTTGTTAAAAAGGAATTTTGGCAATTTCCATTTTGGGCCTTGAATCTTAATGCATGGATGATTAGGGTTTAGCTCTGTTTGTTGGGGTGGCTGTGTGTTTTTGGGCCCTGGCTATCGTTTCTTTTTTTTTTCGGGTCTGTTGGATTTTTGGCTTTGTAAGCCTATTTAAATTTCTTAAAATTTCTATCATAAATTTTCAGAACTTACTACATCTTAAATTACAAAAAGAAAAATTCATGTGTATTCCAAATTACAAGAAGCAATACGAAAGTTTACTTGAATTTCTTTTCCTTTTTGAAAATTATTTGACTCTTTTGTTATTAAATAATTTATCAAATAGACAAGAAGCAATCCTAAGAGAAAGCTTTACTGTTTTTCAATGATGATGATGAGGTATCAAAAAACAGCATCTCTTCTTATCATCTGGGGATTATAGTTTTAGATATATTTTTATAATACTTTATTTTTAATGTTATCTATCATAAAATAAAAAAATTATATCTAAATATTAACACATAAAAACTCATATTTTATTAATTTATTAAACTCAATATTTAGGTCAGATTTTATCATAATAACAATAGACATTTTATTATTGATGTAACATTTATATAAGTAGACACACCTTTAAAAACAATATGAAAATTGACCCCCAAAAAATAATAAATTTCAAATTGGGCAGAGAATAGAGAGGGTTAAGTAATTGACCAGTTGAATTTGAATATTCAAAATGGCATGTGATGACAATTCACCATTCATCTCATAAAATCATAATTCAATGAACATTCTCTTCCTCTTGTGTCCTCTAGTGACACAAGTAAACTAAATAGTAAATACTAAATACAGAGTTTGATAAACATGGCCTTCCTAAATCAATCTCCGCCGTCCATTCTAACACGCGCAAGAGCAATCTACGGACACCATGACACGGCACTAAAGACAACGAAATTCATTTCGATACCTTAGTTGCTAAGCATCACTCACTATATAAACCAACCTTTCTCTTCATTCTTCTTCATTGCAACAACAAAATCTTCAAGCAACATAGCATTTTTGGATCAACAATATCTCATCAAGTTTGGTGTCTCACTTTTTAACCCAAGAAAATATGGTGGGTTATCAATAATTATCATCAATCATTCTATTCATTGCAATTTTGTTCTGAATAAAATTAACATTTTCGTCTTTGAATTTTGATTTCTTTTTTGAAAATTAAATATTGAGTAAATTTAATGTGTGGAAAAAATAATTTTGTTGTGTTGTCAATTTTTTTTGACAAAAAAATAATCCTTTCAGATTTTAATTTCTGTACTTTGACTATTTTCTTATGCATTGGTCATTCCTAGTTCTGTACTTCTTACGCATTCTTGAGAAAGCTTAATTTAATATGTTAATACTCTGTATTTGACTATTTGTCAAACATAATTAATACTTTGAGAAAGCTTAATTTGAATATTTGTCTTGCATAATTTATTCATTCTTTAGAAGGCTTAATTTACATAAACTAATATTCTGTATTTGACTATTTGTCATACAATACAACATTAGGGTCTCTATCACATTAAAGTTAATTTTTAATGCTTTTTATTTTATTCAATGGAGAATATGCCTCTTAATGTTCTTTTTTTTTTTCTTAACATACTCTGGTTTAAGTTACAATGAATTTTCTTTGGTTCTAAACAAAAATTAAATGTGTTTTGTTGCTTCTTAATTATGATTTTGTAGGAGCAGACTCTCTCCGTCCAAATTGAGGTACTTCTATTTTCAAAACTATCTGTACTTTTACTTATAATATTTTCCATTCTTAAATCAAAATTTGTATAACTTTTTAACATTTTTCTGCCATCTTATTTCTGGATCAGCATGAATTTGTTCAGAACTCAGAAAGAGTGAAGTCTGTTGATCTGCATCCAACTCAGCCATGGTAATATAACACATCTAATTCTTCTATCTTCTACATGTTCTTCATCAGAAAAAAAAAAAATCTACTTTCAAGAATTCCAAATTATGAGAATAGAAAAACATTCCCCAGAATCCCAGATAGCTAATTTTTTGGCCAAGTTTTTATTCTAAGAATTTTTTTCATGCAGGATCCTAGTGGGTTTGTATTCAGGCACTATTTCCATATGGAACTATCACACCAAGGTAAGAATTCATAGGTCTAACACTCCTCTCTATTTGTGTTTCTCATTAAAGTTATTGTAAAATTTTGAAAAAGGCATGAATTGCTAACTTGTTGATACAATTACAGACAGAAGAAAAGTCTTTCAAAGTCAGTGAATCACCAGGTAAATGTCACATTGCAAAACATCAATTAGCCCTTTTTTTCATGTTTTGATAATTTTGTGTAAAACATCAGTTACCTTATATTGGTTTTGCATTCTTCTTAACATTGCAGTGAGGGCTGCAAAGTTCATAGCTCGCGAAAACTGGGTTGTTGCTGCCTCTGATGACAAATTTATCCGTGTCTACAACTACAAAGAGATGGAAAAGGTGGTGGAATTTGAGGCCCATGAAGATTACATCAGGAGCTTGATGGTTCACCCTTCGCTGCCATATGTGGTATCAGCATCCGATGACCGTGTTCTCAAGACGTGGGATTGGAGAAGAGGTTGGGCATGTGTTGAGAAATTAGAAGGACACTCACATTATGTGATGCAAGTTGCATTAAACCCTAAGGATACATCCAACTTTGCAAGTGCATCCCTTGATGGCACATTGAAGGTATCTTTTTTGTTGAAAGTAGATCCTTAGAAGTTCAATACTTGCGAAGTTTTACTTCCTAGTGCTAGAAAACAAAAAATCACACCAATGAGGATTGGATCTAGCAAATCTTTTACAAAATAATGAATTCAGGTTTGAATTCTTGATAGGAGAGATGTTCATATTTAGTGTCCGATCTCAGATAAAAAAGCGAAATTTCACCAAATTAAGCTTCATATGTTTTGATTCTTTCGAACTTTAGAAGATCTAAACTCGCTTTTATTTCTTCAATTTTGTCTCTTGTTGTAGATCTGGAATCTCAACTCCTCAGCTTCAAATTTTACCCTAGAAGGACACTTGAAAGGGGTGAATTGTGTTGATTACTTCACAAGCAACGATAAACAGTATCTTCTGAGTGGTTCGGATGATTTCACTGTTAAGGTTTGTTGATAAAATTCTCTGATCTTTGTTCTTCAGTGTTTGAGAGATTTGAGATTTCCCTCCAATATCAATCTAAATCCTGATTTCAACAGGTGTGGGATTATGAATCTAAAAGCTGTGTGCAAACACTAGAAGGACATGGAAACAATGTTACTGCAGCATGTGTTCATCCAGAACTCCCTGTAATAATAACAGCTTCAGAGGATAGTACTGTCAAAATATGGGATGCAATCACTTACAGGTAACTTGTTTTATTTTTTTTTTTTTTGAGTAAATTAACAATTTGGGCTATGAAAGATTACCGAGTTGACTCCATAAAAGATTAAAATATATAATTTAGTCCTTGAAAGATCCAAACGGTAATCTTGTTCTTTCACAACTAAATAGTATGTGTTTCGATCTTTCAGGAACTTAATTGTGTTTTCAATCTTTTTGGGACTGATTTGCTAACTCGATAATCTTTCTAGGACTGAGTTGTTAGTTTATTCTTTCTCTATTGGCTTTTGGGTCAATGACACTGACAAGTTTTTTGAGAAATGACTTATAAAAAAATTAAGCAAAAATCAATAGATTTAGGATATATATACATATATATACAATAAATAGGTTTCAACTTTTTTTTCCTTCCATCCGACTGATTTGTGATGACCATATTGTTAATTGTTGTTTCTGACTTGTAGACTTGAGGCCACTTTCAACTACGGTCTTGAGAGAGTATGGAGTATTGGATACAAGAAAGGATCACATCAGTGAGTTTTACTTTTCTTTTCTATGCCTTTTTCTTTTACCACCATGCACAAAAAACTTGTTACTTAATAGATTCTGTGTAATCAGTGTCCTAATAAGATACTGGTTAGGGAATACTTTTATACTTATAAGAACATATTGAAGCATTTAAAAGCAATGGTGAAAAAGATTCTTACTTTTCTTACTGATTGATTGGAATCATTGTTTGGTACAGGCTTGCTTTTGGTTGTGACAAAGGGTTCACTATGGTGAAGATATATTCCACTCTCAAAGATGCCAAACAAGAGTAAAATGACCACCTCTGAAGAAAAATAATGCTGAAGGAAGACTTTGATAATTATCAGAAAAAGAAAAAAGAATAACTTCTGATAGCCAGAAGACATGTATAATAATGCTTTGTGTGAGGTGTTCTGATTATGAGCTAGCCTTTTTAAAATTTCATGTTCCTGTTCTAATTAATATATTATGTTCACTTAATAAACATTTCTTCTTTAGTGTAAGATGTTGGGTGTATTTTGACAATTTTCATTTGAATCCATGGCACTTGAATAGGAATTTGTCCATTTCTATAAATCTTTCCAAAAAGGATGATGAGTTAAATTTATTCAAAATGAGAAGTCATCTAGTAATTAAATAAGATAAATAGTGTATTTGTATATGAATCAGTATAGCATTGAAAAATTATTTTGTGCAAATGATTAAATATTTATCCAACTAATTAGAGACAAGGAAGGACACTAGTTTTTTATTGTAAGATGAATGCCATAACAATGGTGTTCATTGTTCAACTACTACCAAATATGACTCGAGAACATCTTTAGCGTTGCAAAACAAAATTTCAAATTAACGTGTTTTTAATGATATATTTAGATTAAATATTAAAGAAAAGAAATAGAAAGTGGTAGAGAGAATTATGATTTCTATAATTTTTTGGGAGATTGAAAATTGAAAGAGAATATAATGATGAATTAATTCATAACCTCTCAGTTTCTTCTCTATAAAATTTAAATACTGAGTGTTTTTATTAATTATTAATTAATTTATCCTTGGAAGACACCTCTTCTAAATGCTATGAGAAACATGCTTTAATTATTAATAAATAATAATTAAAGCACAAAAGCATATATACTTTATTTAAATACATTTAGAATGTATATAACATACACAATATGGAAAACATTTATCACAATAAATGTCAAAGCTAGAAAAAAAATAAGGGAAATACAATTCATTAAACATAAGGATAAAACTTACATCAAGTTCCTTACATCTTTGCTATCAAGTTCCACCAATCACAATATTTGATTACATTCTCTCTCTTCAATGATTGGTCATGCAAAAAGTGGTGTTTAATATTCTCTCTCTATCATGATTGGTCATATATAAAATTTTTGCCACGTGTCAAATATTGATTGGAGAACTTAATAGCAAAGATGTAGGGAACTTGATGTAAGTTTTGCTCTTTAGTATTTTCATGTTAGAGAGGCAACCAACTTAAAGGTTCAATCCCAAAAACATTTTATTCACGATTTTATGCTATCAAAAGCCTTAGTTCGACAAAAAAAAATGGTAAATTACAAATTAGATACTTGTGGTTGGGCCAAATCTCACATCACTGCTTTGTGGTTTGAAAAATTTCACTTTAGGTACCTGAGATATCCGCCGTTTAGCAATTAGGGTACCTGTGTTTTTGTTCCGTTAATATTAAGGGAAAATGCTGACGTTGCGCAATCTTAGCCATCGATTTCCAATGTATCTTAGCCATCGATTTCTATTGCATATTAACCGTTGGTTTTTCTTGTATCTTAGTCGTTAGTTTCCACTCCAAGGTTAAAATATCATTTTTTGGTTCTCAAACTACGGGGTAAGTTTCATTTTGGTCATAAAAGCTATTTTTTGTTTCATTTTTGTCCTCAAACTTTTCACATTTTTTCCGTTTTGATCTCCAAAATGTGATTTTATCGGAATTTTTATCGTTATTCTTAGTCATAAATTGAAGATAAAAATCAACCACAAATTTATTTCCAATTTGTAACTAAGAATAAAAATTTCTCTTCATCTCTTTGTCAACTCACTTATTATTACGTATTTGAGTAGGGGTAAACGAAAACATAAAAAATGCATAAAATAAATAAATGGGTTAAATAAAAAATATGATTTTTTTTTTTTAAATAAAGTAGCCTAGTTTGGCTCGGTCGAACCCGATGGCCTGGCCTGAGTCTTACCGGGTCGGGTCTCAAGTTCAGCCCGACCCAGCTCGTGATCACTCCTATATTTGAGAGATAAATAATTCATCTTGATTATTTAGGTTAGAAATAATGGCGTAAACCATATGAAATAGCATTTTTTGGACAAAAAATGGAACAAATATAAAAGTTTGAGGACCAAAATGAAATAAAAATTAGTTTTAGGACCAAAATGAAACGTATCCCATAGTTCATGGACCAAAATTTGATTTTTCATTGAGTCATGTGAGTGCCACGTTAGCATTTTCTGTTAAAATTGACGGAACAAAACCACAGGTACCCTAATTGCTAAAAGACGCATGCGTGCCTCAAGTACCCAAAGTGAGATGTTTTAAACAACACGACAGTAATGTGAGATTCGGTCTAACCATAGGTACCTAATTTGTAATTTACCCTAAAAATATTGCTAAGTCTTATTCAGCAAAGTTCTCAGCCCGAGTCGGAGTGAGTGGATGGTCTTCTTCTCCTTCCTCTACGTTGTCCACTTCGTTTGAAAGAACTCACGAACCTTGAAAGACAAAATCCAACTCCAACTCTATGGCGTCACAGGGAAATTATGTCATAGTCGTTGGGCTAGAAATCATCATCTCCTCTAGCCCAATTTGATGATGATTCTCGTCGAGGTGTTCCTCTGGATACTCTGATCCTCCTTGGGGTCTTCTCTATTTCCTCATCGGATCTTCTTCTGGTCCTTCTCAAGATTCTCATCAGGAGATACATTTTCGTGAATTTTATCGTCTCAATACAAAAAATTCCAATGTATTATATTTAGTGATTTCAATGTTACTTGAAGCCTCTTACCTCATTATAACATAAAAAACAAAATAATAAAATTATTTTGATGAACATGCCAATACGATAACCTAATAATCATTCCACAATATGTATTGAGAACCAAAATATTATTGTCACAATTATATTATTTAACACATACATGGGAGCACAACTACAACTTACAGAAATAAAAACGGATATATAAAAAAGAGAAGCATACATGTTCATATAACCATGGCAACCATACATGTGAAAAGAAACAAGATACGGTAACCATATATATAAAACATCGCAACCTTCGCTCTGATACCACTATAAGATTTCGGGCGTACCTGGAATGTCGAATCCAAATACCCACGCGAAGACCCGGTTACAAAGGCAAACTCGGATCCACGAACTAATCGTTGTACACAGCAAATGTCACCCAACAGAGAAGAGATTGAAACCACCAAGCTTCCAAAAATCAGTTAATTGCTCTCTCTAGAACTCTTTCACGTAATCAGTTTTTGCTCCTCTTGAGAATATGACTTGTACGTGTGTTATGATGAAAAATGAGGGAAAGCCAAAGTCTGATCATGCTTAGAGTTGTGGGTAGTTATTAGAATGCCTCTCCCCACCACTTCCCATGATCTTTATAAATAATATTTAATTAATTAAAATTAATTAATACATTCAATAATAATAATTATTATTATTATTAAATCATATTTGACTTGATCCAATTCACCAAGGGTGGACCCATATCCCAACATTTTTTGTGTTTTTAATAGGTTTGAATGAAGTCCAAAGCATTGGAAGCCTCAAGGAAGAGCCGAAGTTATAAGAAAATGAGTCAGGGACTAAATCAGAGTTATTCGGTGCAACTTTGAGTAGTCCTCCGTTCGCTCGCCGGTTTGTACTATTCGGCGAGCCTGCGGCAAGTCTTGCGCAAAAAATTTAATTTATCAAGCCCAAGCCCGTTTCTCGATGGATTTGACCAGTTCCAATTGGGAATGATTCGAAAATTAAATATATTTGGTTCCTTGGTCAATTTGGGAGGTGATCAACCACATTAGACACACTTCACACCATCTCTTTCATTCCCTCTCTTCTCCCACCTTCATTTATGGATATCTTGGAGGCTAACAGGCTGGTTGGTTCTACATTTAGGGAGTTTTACTCTACTCTTTTCATAATTTTATATTAGAGTTTGAGTTTTTCTTGTTTAGAAAACTTGTATTTCTGATATTGACTATGAATTTGAGATTAAATTTTAGATTATGATATGTATTGATCATTACTTGTCTTGATTATGATCCTTTCAAATACGTTGTAGTTTGACTAATAATTGGGATAAGTTTCTCTTTAATAACTTAGTCTGAGTTATAGAGTTACTTGAATTCTTGATTTTATCTCGTCATTAGCTTCATTGAAGTAAAAAAATTTTTGTTGATCCATTATACTGTTTCTTTTGAGATATTTAGAAAAAATTGAGTTCTTTTGTTTAAAACTTTTAGAATTAGAAATAAACTCTTTTTACAATTTTTCATTTTTTTAGTTCTTTAAAATGGGATTAAAAAAAAAAAAAAAGTCCGTTTTGGGGAGAAGAAGAAAAGGCAATTCTACTTCCATTTAGAAAATTGTTAAAAAACAAAAATCTTTTTTTTTTTTTTGCCTTTTTTTTTTTCATTGAATCCTTTTCCTTTTGAGGGGATCGTAGCTTAGATTTGTGCCAAGATTTCAGACAAAAAAGAAAAAGGATCTTTATGAATACCCTCGGTTAGCTAGTTTTTCCGAAATTTTGTTTCGGATAATGGAACGCGCTTATTTTGATTATGGTTATAATTGAGTTAATTGTTATGTTTAACGGTAGTTAGAAACCTTTAGTAAATGATTTCTGAAGAAATTACTCTGATCTTTGTGAGCTAGGAAGTCTGAATTTGATTTCTTCGTTGGGTGTTTTCATCAATAAGTGTCTTATCTATCTTTATCGTTTTTGTTTATCTTTTGCTTTATGATAAAAAACCCCCCAAAATATTTTGTTTATCTTTTGTCTATCTTTATCGTTTTAGTTTTGTTTGCCTACAAGGTGTTTGATAAATTACTCCAATCAATATTCTAATCGTTAGAAGTGTGTTTTGGTTATCATGTTTCCACTTGAGGCTCCAAGAGAGAGACGACATAGGTTGTGCTACTCTGATACATTATCTAGTATTTATTCGATATGTCTTGTGACGGGTGCTGTCAAATATCAATACAATTATTTTAACCAATCACAATTATTATATACACTTAAAAATAATTTCACATCTCAATTTCACCAATATCTCTCAAATTCCCAAACACCATTTTTTTTAATACCATTCTAATTAATGTCTCCCCAATATCATACTTATTCCTCCAATACCCAATTGGAGAGCTAAAAGCACTAATATCGTAAATCAAAAGTTGAAAGACGAAGAACTATGATTATCGAAAAAGAAAATCAAAACAATTTATACCTAAAATCAGATATATGTAAGAAAAGATTTGAAACTTGAGTGTACTCGAAATTTTGATCATAGATAACCAAAATAAATCTCAAACTTGACCAAAATTAAGTATGTTAAATTATTAAAAGACCTACGAAAGTATACTTGAGTTTCTTATTATTTTTTTTTTGTGAAAATCATTTGACTGTTTTGTTATTAATTAGTTTTTCAAACGGATAAGAAACAGTCATGCGAGAAAGCTTTTCTCTTTTCACTATATCAAAGAAGAACGTCTCTTATTATTTGGAGACAATAATCTTAGATATATTTATACATGATATTATATTTTTTATTTTGTCTATCATCATAAAATAAAAATATTACATATGAATATCAACACATATAAACTCATATTTTATTAATTTATTAAACCCAATATAAAATATTTGGGTAAGATATTATCATAATAACATTAGACATTTGATTATTAATGTAACATTTATATAAATGGATAAACCTTTTAAAAAAAAATATAAAAACTGACCCCCAAAGCAAAAAATAATAAATTTCAAATTGGGCAGAGAATAGAGAGGGTTAAGTAATTGACCAGTTGAATTTGAATATTCAAAATGGCATGTGACGACAATTCACCACCCAATCTCATAATTCAATGAACAATCTCTACCAACAGGTGTTTGGTGCAGTGGTAGGCGAGGTGCACTCCAGGTTGAGGGACTCGAGTTCGAGCCCTGGAGTCGATATTTGTTGGGAGGGCTTTAACTGTTCGCTTCCCGGCCCGAACAAGATTAGTCTTTGCTTAGACCCTAACACGGATAGGTAGAGACACCCATAGTATTTACCAAAAAAATGAACAATCTCTCCTCTTGTGTCCTCTAGTAAACTAAACAGAGTTTGATAAACATGGCCTTCCTAGCTCAATCTCCGTCGTCCATTCTAACACGGGCTAGAGCAATCTATGGACGCCATGACACGGCACTCAAAGACAACGAAATTCATTTCGATACCTTAGTTGCTAAGCGTCACTCACTATATAAACCAACCTTTCTCTTCATTCTTCTTCATTGCAACAACAAAATCTTCAAGCAACAGAGCATTTTTGGATCAACAATATCTCATCAAGTTTGGTGTCTCACATTTTAACCCAATCATTCTATTCATTGAAATTTTGTTCTGAATAAAATTAATATTCTCGTCTTTGAATGTTGATTTTTAAAAAAAATTAAATATAAAGTAAATTTAATGTGTGTAAAAAATAAGTTTGTTGTATTGTCAAACTTTTTCTTTAAAAAATAATCCTTTCAGATATTAATTTATGTACTTTGACTATTTTCTTATGCATTGGTCATTCTGTACTTCTTAGGCATTCATTTTTAAGGCATTTTTGAGGAAGCTTAATTTACATAAGCTAATACTCTGTATTTGACTATTTGTCATACATAATTAATACTTTGAGAAAGCTTAATTTGACTATTTGTCATACATAATTTATTCATTCTTGAGAAAGCTTAATTTACATAAACTAATATTCTGTATTTGACTATTTGTCATACAAAAATAGGGTGCCTATCATGTTAAAGTTGATGTTTAATGTTTTTTCATCTTATTCAATGGAGAATATGCCTCTTAATGTTCTTTTGTTTTTCTTAACATACTCTGCTTTATGTTACAATGAATTTTCGTTGGTTCTAAAACAAAAATTAAATGTGTTTTGTTGCTTCTTAATTATGAATTTATGATTTTGTAGGAGCAGACTCTCTCAGTCCAAATTGAGGTACTTCTATTTTCAAAACTATCTGTACTTTTGCTTATAATATTTTCCATTCTTAAATCAAAATTTGCTTCTTGAAATATAACTTTAATATTTTTCTGCCATCTTTTTTTCTGGATCAGCATGAATTTGTTCAGAACTCAGTAAGAGTGAAGTCTGTTGACCTGCATCCAACTCAGCCATGGTAATATAACACATCTAATTCTTCTATCTTCTACATGTTCTACATCACAAAAAATAAAATATCTACTTTCAAGAATTCCAAATTATGAGAATAGAAAAACATTCCTCAGAATCCCAGATAGCTGATTTTGTGGCCATGTTTTTATTCTAAGAAATTATTTTCATGCAGGATCCTAGTGGGTTTGTATTCAGGCACTATTTCCATATGGAACTATCACACCAAGGTAAGAATTCATAGGTCTAACATTCCTCTCAATTTTTGTTTCTCATTAAAGTTACTGTAAAATTTTTAAAAAGGCATGAATTGCTAACTTGTTGATACAATTACAGACAGAAGAGAAAGTCTTTCAAAGTCAGTGAATCACCAGGTAAATGTCACAATGCAACACATCAATTAGCCTTTTTTTCAAGTTTTGATAATTTTGTGTAGAAAATCAGTTACCTTATATTGGTTTTGCATTCTTCTTAACATTGCAGTAAGGGCTGCAAAGTTCATAGCTCGCGAAAACTGGGTTGTTGCTGCCTCCGATGACAAATTTATCCGTGTCTACAACTACGAAGAAATGGAAAAGGTGGTGGAATTCGAGGCTCACGAAGATTACATCCGGAGTTTGTTGGTTCACCCTTCCCTGCCATATGTGGTGTCAGCTTCTGATGACCGTGTTCTCAAGGTGTGGGATTGGAAAAGAGGTTGGGCATGTGTTGAGACATTTGAAGGCCACTCACATTATGTAATGACCATCTGACTGATTTGTGATGACCATATTGTTAATTGTCGTTACTGACTTGTAGACTTGAGGCCTCTTTCAACTACGGTCTTGAGAGAGTATGGAGTATTGGATACAAGAAAGGATCACATCAGTGAGTTTTTCTTTTCTATGCCTTTTTCTTTGTCCACCATGCACAAAAAACTCGTTTCTTAATAGATTCTGTGTACTAATCAGTGTCCTAAGATACTGGTTAGGGAATACTTTTATACTTATAAGAACATATAGAAACATTTAAAAGCAATGGTGAAAAAAATTCTTACTTTTCTTACTGATTGATTGGAATCATTGTTTTGGTACAGGCTTGCTTTTGGTTGTGACAAAGGGTTCATTATTGTGAAGATAAACTATTCCACTCTCAAAGATGGCAAACAAGAGTAAAATGACCAACTCTAAAGAAAAATAATGCTGAAGGAAGACTTTGATAATTATCAGAAAAAGAAAAAAAAAAACTTCTGATAGCCAGAAGACATGTATAATTATGGTTTTGTATGAGGTGTTCTGATTATGAGCTAGCTAGCCTTTTTAAAATTTCATGTTCCTGTTTAAAAGGATTCTGAGAAATGAATTTCAATTATATTGAATGAATCATAATGTGTTACAATCACCAATATATATAGCAGCTCAATATACAAGCGCCATGTGCTAAGAGGAATGAATAAGCTAACTAATCCTAACAAACTACAACTGGCAAACTAATCAGAAACTAACTCATACACTTGGATCACAATCTAGGCTAGATACATCAGCTGACATGGCAATCTGTTATGCTGACATGGCAATTCTGTTATATACACTATTATCCCCCGTAAGCTGAAGAAGTTGAGCATCAACAACCTGAAGCTTATCACGAAGAACAGAAAAACGTGGCTGAGAAAGAGGTTTGGTTAACACATCTGGTGTTTGATCTAAAGAAGGAATGTGAGAAATTTGAAGAGTTCCTTTTAGAACCTTGTCACGCACAAAAAAGATATCAAGCTCCATATGTTTTGTCCTGTTATGAAGAATAGGATTATGAGTTAATTGCACAGCACTAGCATTATCACAGTAAATTCGTGGCTTG
Organism: Chamaecrista fasciculata; assembly: GCA_003254925.1. Classification (NCBI taxonomy): domain Eukaryota; kingdom Viridiplantae; phylum Streptophyta; class Magnoliopsida; order Fabales; family Fabaceae; genus Chamaecrista; species Chamaecrista fasciculata. The sequence goes on along the minus strand of QANZ01041110.1, from coordinate 44,757 downwards.
ACAGAAGAGGAACAGCAAAGTTCCTGCAAAAGAGACTGAACCCAAGTAATTTCTGCAGTAAGAGAAGCTATACTTCGATACTCAGCCTCAGTACTAGACCGAGACACAACTGGCTGTTTCTTAGAACTCCAAGAAATGAGATTAGAGCCAAAAAATAGACCAAATCCTGTAGTTGACCTTCGATCATCAATGTCACTAGCCCAATCAGCATCACAAAAACCAGTGAGATGCAAGGATGTGCTTGGAGAGAAAATGAGACCATGATTAATTGTACCCTTTAAGTACCTTAGAATTCGTTTGACAGCAACCCAGTGTTTCTCAAGAGGTTGGCTCATGAATTGACAGACTTTATTTACTGCAAAAGAAATCTCAGGCTGAGTAATTGTACACTATTACTGTTCTAATTAATATATTTTGTTCACTTAATAAACATTTCTTCTTTAGTGTAAGAACTGGGTGTATTTTGACAATTTTCATTTCAATCCATGGCATTTGGATAGGAATTTGTCCATTTCTATGAATCCTTAGCTTCCAAAAAGGATAAGTTAAATTTTAAATATTTATCCAACTATTTAGAGACAAGGAAGGGCACTAGTTTTTGTGGTAAGATGAATGCGATATAACAATGGTGTTCAACTATTACCAAATATGACTCCATGTTTTTAATGATATATTTAGATTGGATATTAAAGAAAAGAAATAGAAAGTGGTAGAGAGAATTATGATTTCTATAATTTGTTTGGGAGATTGAAAATTTAAAGAGAATATAATGATGAATTAATTCATAACCTCTCATTTTCTTCTCTCTATAAAATTTAAATACTTTAAATTAGAGTATTTTAAAGGACATATCATTAATCAAATAAGAGGAAAATTTTCAATTCCATTCTCTTTTCTCCACTTCAGTTTCTTAATACTCAATCAAAACCCTGTCTAAATTATATCCCATAATTTCCTTCAATTTCAAGTATTTATTTTGCTTCGAGAACGAGATGGATCAAATTTGAAGGAATGAAGAAAAGAAATTTATGTAAAGTTTCTTATATCTTTACTATAATGCATCTCCAATCATAAGCTTGATTTACATTTTCTTTTTTCTATGATTGGTCATGCAAATATGTGTATTTAATATTCTATCTCTATTATAATTGGTCATGCATAAAATTTTTACTTTTACCAAGAAGCAAAAACAATATCTAGCAAACCAATATGCGTCAATATATGTATGTTTCGCATCCTAAGTCGCCCAAGCAAGATGGGCTTCTTCTTAGCCAACAAAGGCTGACCTAGTTAATAAGGAGTAAACTCATAACCCACAAGGTCGTAAGTTCGAATTCCGCTGCCGATGTGAGGGCTTTGTTGGTAGGCGATCTGTAAGTACCTTTGTAAGCACTCAGAGAGTTTGGAAGCATGACTTTGTTGAACCCTCAGAACTCAACTCACCTAAACTTTCGTTTGGCCAAAAAAAAAAGATGGGCTTCTTCTTTTTTCCCTTTTTTTTTTAAAATCATCAATTCACATTCTAAAACGCTATACAGAGGAAGGAACGTCGAATACTGAAACGATTTCTAGAAAACTAATATCCAAAATCAAAAGTTGGAAGACGAAGAACTATGATTATCAAAAAAGAAAATCAAAACAATTTATACCTAAAATCTGAAAGTTGAGTGAACTCGAAATTTTGGATCATAGATAATAATATTGATACTAGACCCAATAAACCAGGAAATCTTAGGCCCAATAACCAAGCAACAAGGAACTCCACGAGTTAACCTAGAGACATAGAACCCTAGACAAGGCAATTAATGCAGGAGAATTTCCCTCCTGAGAAAGGCGCCTTGATCTCCACTGGCACCAAGGTGCCAAAGCCCGAATTAAAGCACAGCAAAGGCAACGGAGCAAAGAACCAGAAGAACAATCACTACACCAGAGTAAAAAGCCTTGATGAGCGGGCGGAAACACTTCTCGTGTAAGACGGTCCCGCTCCTTGAAATGGCTTCCTCTGTCGTGGTATAAAGCCAAACACCTTTCAGGCTTTCACACAAGAAAGGTACGCACTCATTCTCACTCAATTCACTCATCAACTCTCTAATACCAAATATCTGACTTAAACTTCGAAAGTGAATTACAGGGCACCTCATTCATGTTCTTCATTGACTTGCAGATAATCATTTCTCAGAAGTTGTTTCATCTGAACCAGGTTATGACCTCCAGCCAGAACCTGATTCATCAAATATAAAAAACAAATCTCAAACTTGACCAAAACTAAATATGTTAAATTATTATAAGACAATAAGATACGAAAGTTTACTTGAATTTCTTGTTCTTTTTGAAAATTATTTGACTTTTTGGTTATTAATTAGTTTTTCAAATGGACAAGAAGCAGTCGTGAGAGAAAGTTTTTCTTTTTTCACTGATGATAAAATATTAAAGAAGAACATCTCTTATCACGTGAGAATTATAATCTTAGATATATTTATACATGATACTTATTTTTAAGGGTAAATTACGCTTTGGTACCCTGTGGTTTGACCCTATTTCACTTTGGTACCCTGTGGTTTGAAACTTGACACTTTGGTACCCTGTGGTATCCTCCATTAACACTTTGGTACCCTTTGGAGCTATTTTGTAATTTTAACCACAATAAATTTTGCAAAAATTACATAATGACTCCAAAGAATTTTCAAAAAATTACAAATAGGTCCCTGGATACATATTATATATGGACTAAAATGAAAAATTTAAAATTTTTTTGGGGTCAATATGTAATTTTTGTAAAATTTATTATGGTTAAAATTACAAAATAGGTCCAAAGGGTACCAAAGTGTTAATGGAGAATACCAC
>QANZ01041110.1:18700-35076 GCA_003254925.1 Chamaecrista fasciculata | reverse complement strand
ACACAATTCAAATATGAACAATTCATACAATTATGTCAAACACGGCATACAACACATATTAAAAACCATTTTTAAAATTGTGTTCAATTTAGGGTCTGTGCAATTTTAACATGCATTTCTTGAAATTAGGCCTTTGTATCAATAATTATAAATACCATGAATCTCCATTCAAGAATTTAAATTATTGACCCAAAAATTTTAAAATTCATAATTTTAATAAATTTTCAGCCACCCCACTATAATTATAATTAAAACAATTTTATTTATAATTATACAGGGATTTCGACTTTAGGCCTGAAATTCAAGAAAATTTTTACCAATCGATCCTATTGATTCCATATGTATCATATACATATAATTTGCACCTTTTTCTGTAGATTGAATTTTTAAGAAAAACGTTCGGTGGATTTTTGTTAAACCAAAAACGGTGATTGAGAGCGGTAAACACACATACCATACATCATATGTACACATAAACAGTTTTAAATCCTAGAACTAGCGTGGCTCTAATACCACTGTTGGGAATTCTAGGCGGATAACGCAGCGGAAGCAAATATAAAATTTAAAATAAAACGCGCCAAGTCCTAAAATTCCCGAACGGATCCGCTAGTAGAATTTAAAACCTGATAAGATAGTGGTATACCTCACGAGTTCCAATCGGTTGGTTGTACAAGGCGTGTCCTAGGAGTCCACTCGTAGCGTCCTCCCTCTGCCGGTGATCCACATGAACAGTTTGTCGGGCACCAAGTTGCTAGCCTTCTGTTCTTTTCACCAAAAGAACAAGGGACCAATCTACAGTGACTTTGAATTCAAGAACTCCTTCTTGAATCAAACAAGGTGGCGCAAAGAAGAAAATGTTGGGAATTCTAGGCGCCTAACGCAGCGGAAGCAAATATAAAATTAAAATAAAACACGCCAGGTCCTTAATTGTCTTAGTTGATCAATTAAGACAAGACCTAATGTCCCAGACATTTCCTCTGTGTCTTAAATCGTGCCACCGGAGTGACCCACGAATTAACCCTAATTCGTGTCCCTTTTAAACGGTGTCCTGTTCCTGCTCATGTGTGACCCAGCAGGCCCCACGTGAAGTTGGCAGTAAGTCATCTCCATGACCTACAAGTTGTGAGCGGACTCTAGCAAGCCATCACGACTACCCAAAACACGTGAGTTATCGTTTTTACCAAAATTGACTTAACCTTAGTACCACCTTGTCAAAGACCCTATTGTCACACGATATCTTGGTCATGGATTAGGCACTGGAAAGTCATCCATAATCCAAACCTCAAGTTTCTCGATTCCCTGAGTAAGTCCCAAATCCCAGCGTGGCCACGCAATTTCCTAGACAGACTCATCGAGGGCGCCAGTTAGATATCTCTCATTTAATGAGGGACAAAATCCCATCTTGGCCAATCCACATTCCTCAACACGGCAATCAACCAGACCCGTACTTAGCCCTTATGGCTACCCTGTTACGGGCAACGTTAGACTAAGCCAAAGTCTGACAACTGCAACGCCGGAATAATGATGACCTCAGGTCTAAGGCATCGTGACAGGTGTACTTGAGAGGCAAGCTGATGACTAAACCCATGCAGGACTCTCCGGGTCAGTCCAGCAACTCGTAACCCCTTACGTAATTGCACCATGACTCTCGTACCAGCATCTAGTGCATGCATCTCTATGCACCGAGGTCATGCTGGTCTTAGTTCATTTCAAGTTCCCACTTGAATGAGCGACCAGGGACGGTTTAGATTAATTATCTCATAATTAATCACGGACTGTTATCATAGTAAACATGCTAATAATATGATAACCATTAATTTATCTCCATAAATTAATTGATATGTTCACAACATATCTATAAAATGATTGGTGCTAGGGCACAATCTCCAACAGACTCCCACTTGCACTAGGTACAATCATTAATCCAACTGTTCCTACTCTAGGAACATCCATTAATGTGTCTAATCTCCATCTGACATTACATGATGCCCATGTAAGACCTGTGCTAGGGATCTTTATATGACATTACTGTTCCTAACATTGTCATAAGAGGATCGGCAACATCATCCTCGTCTGCTACCTTACATATCTCGATATCACCATCTCTAGGTGATCATGTCTGAGTGTATATATGTGCATACATATATCACTGTCGGAACATCAGCGGGGATCCAATCCCATTTGGTGTCTTCCTGTCTCCACAGGGTGACCACCAATCACTCCTCAGACATTAGTTTTACGGTCTGCGTCTCCACGCGACCAACCCTTTGTTGTAGAATCAGCAATCGTGCTCTCTGCTTGGAAACTCTTTCCAACTCACGATGCTACCATTCAGGAGAAACACATATCCATACTGCGATTTATCTTGGTAGGTTTTGGAAAACGGGCACCTGTGTAACCCCTTACACAATTATTCCACCATAATCCAAGATTTCATCGTTAGTTCTTCCTAAGTACTTAAGGATGCTTATGACAGCGGTACAAGGATCCTCACCAGGGTCTTGTTGGAACCGGCTTGTCATGCTCAGGGCAAACGACACATCGGGTCGAGTACACAGCACGATGGATCCAATTGCCGAAGCATAAGGGATGCCACTCATGCGCCCTCGCTCATCAAGTGTCTTGGGACACTAATTCTTGCTCAGGGTCAATCCTTGATTCATCGACATGAATCCCTCTTGGAGTCTTGCATACTGAACCCCTTCAGTACCTCATCCAATTTTGTACTCTGACTCAATCCAAGAAGCCTACAAGATCTATCTCCATAGATCTTAATGCCTAGAATATAGGCAGCTTCTCAGTCCTTCATTGAAAAGATTTCCAAACCAAGATTCACAATCTCTAAGGTTGGAATATTATTTCCAATGTGCAATATGTCATTGACATATAGCACCAAGAACACAATTGTGCTCCCACTAACCTTCTTGTAAACACAAGGTTCATCAGGGTTTTGTAAGAAGCCAAACTCCTTTGACTACTTCATAAAAACGATGATTCCAACTCTGTGATACTCGCTTCAATCCATAAATGGATTTCCAAAGCTTGCACACCTTTATTGGTTCCTCTGGACATCCAAACCCCTCAGGTTGTGTCGCACACATCCTTGGGCAGCCTTCCATGCTGCTTTGACATCCATTTGCCATATCTCATAGGCAAGCAGGATCCTAATGGTCTTGGCCATTGCAACAGGGGAAAAGGTTTCGTCACAGTCAATACCATGACGTTGCATAAAACCCTTTGCAACTAGCCTAGCCTTGAAGACATTGACATTGCCATCCATGTCTGTTTTCTCCTTGAAAACCCACTTGCACCCTACGGGTTTTACCCCTTCGGGTGAAGCGACCAAGGTCCATACCTTGTTGTCATACATGGACTATATCTTAGCCTTCATGGCTTCAACCCATTTCTCAGAGTTGGGATCTACGATGGTCTCTTGATAGGTGGTGAGCACACCATGCTCCGTGAGCAACACATCCCTGTTTTCAGTCACGAGAAATCCCCATCTCTCTGGCTGGAAACGTGTCCTATCAGACCTTCGTGGTCCTTGTGTTATTAGAGGAGCTTCCACAACACCTTGTGGTTCTTCTCTAGTTTCCGTCTGCGCCTCTGAAATGCTTTGTACATCTTGAACTCCTTCAAGATCTATCTTACTTCCACTGTTTCTCTTGGAAACAAGATCCTTCTCTAAGAAGATCAACTTCTGACTACAAACTCTTTGTTGTCAGATGGGCAGTAAACATAGTATCCCCTCGTTTCCTTGGGGTACCCTACAAGCACCTTTTTGGAGATAGTTTATCGTTTGCTTAACGCAAACTTCACATTCCCAAATTTTTGAGATAAGACACTATGGGACTCCTCCCATCCATATCTCATATGGTGTCTTCTCAACTGCCTTAGACGGAACACGGTTAAGTGTGAACGCGGTGGCTTCTAAAGCATATCCTCAAAAGGATCGCGGAAGATCGGTCTGACTCATCATAGATCGAACCATATCTAATAGGGTTCGATTCCTCCTCTCGGAAACACCATCCCCATGGGTTTTCAGAAGGGGTAAGTCGTGAGACCATCTCACAGCTTCTAAGATGACCAACAAATTCTTGACTCAAATACTCATCCTCTCGATCGGATCGAAGGATTTTGATTCTCTTGTCAAGTTAGTTCTCTACTTCACTTTGAAATCTCTATTTCAAAAGACTTCGACTCTTGCTTTAATAGGTAGCCCAAGTCAAACCTATTGGAGCAGTTAGTAAGAGCAACCACCTTCAGCTTGGGTACTCATGGGTCCACATACATCACTATGTATGATCCCCAATAAGTTCGATGCCCTCTCACTGTGGCCAGTGAAAGGCGCCTTTGTAATTTTTCTAAGTAAGCGAGATTCGCAAGCATCATATGATTCAAAATCAAATGAGCTTAGAAGTCCATCTCTATGGAGCTTCTCTAGGCGTTTCTCGTTTATATGGCCTAAACGACAATGCCAAAGGTATATAGGATTAGATTTGCTAATCTCAATCCTTTTCGTATCGGTGTTATAGATTTTGTCATCATGTTGTTGTTCCAATTTCAAGATGTAATGTTTATCTCGCAAATCACATAAGCAAATAAACATTATCTTTATGAATTGAACACCATTCTTTTCAGTTAACGCATGCAAAACCTTCCTTATCTCATAAGAAAGAGAAGCATTGGTTGAACCTTAAAGAAGGTACATGATAACAATAGGTTAAGCCCAGAGGGCAAAACAAGCTCGCATGTTCCTACAGCAACAGTAGCAGCAACCCTTGCTCTATTGCCCACTCGTAGGTCCATCTTGCTTCTGTCCAATCTTTCGACTGTCTCTAAGACCCTTCACATCAAACGTGAAAACCGCATGCTGTATCTAATACCCAAGCGGTTATAGTAGACAAGTGAACGTCTATAACGAAGATACCAGAAGTAGAGATCTTATCTCTCCTTTTATTATTTTGATCTTCCCAATACAATTTGCAATTTCTTAAAAGGCAAATTGCATCCTTTGAAAGCCTTGCCTTCTTGGCAGGTAGTGGGTTAGGCTCAGCCGCTGGCTTGGTCTCACCAAACTCGGCGTCTCCTTTCCTCTTTCCTTTGCCCTTCCCTTTCCCCTGATTTTGGAACGTTTCCTTGAGATGGTTGACCATCTCTACAGCCAACAATATTCCCTTGTTCAACTCTTGAACTATCGTGGCCAGTATCAAGGCAAGTAACGTCCACAGAGTCATTGAAGTGCTTCTCCAAGCAATTCTCTATGCTCTTGGAGCGTCCTTGGCATGCTCTTCAGGGGAGGGATTTCTAGGACACAAAATTCCCTTGGTTGGGTGAGAACAAATCTCTAATTACAAAACCAGTCGAGGAAGTCAACAGCTTCCTTCTTTGGGTGAGAACAATTCTCAATTACGATACCAGTTAAGGAATTTTGTCCTAAACAACTTGTCCTTCTCAAGGACGGATCGCAGTGATAGTGATGAACTATTGTTTGTTGCCATTGATTCTACAATTAAGATATGAAAAGTTTATTTAGCAGAAAAATACTTCCACCATTTTATAAAACCCAGTGAAATTTATTATTAGTGGCTAAGACCCATATTTCACCAAAGTTTACCGTCGCGGAGGCGATCATGCATCCTTTGGTTATTTAGGTAGGTAACTCCTTACCAATCACATCTCCATGTGACTCTTAGATCCTTATGGGACTGTATCATCTCATGATACTTATTATGGCATGTTTATCCCATCTAATGCCTTGAGGTCCAAAACCATTTTGATAACCCCATTAAGTCACACGGTAAAACATGTGAATGGCTAGATTCAAAACAACGAGGCCGAAGCCCAACCCCATATCATCAAGGCCCAACTGCAATACGTGTCGCGGAGGCGATCACCGCATTCAAAGAACCAAGATTTCAATGGGCATCGTGTTGAAAATCCCATTCACCCGTGTCTCCTCAAGGTCAAGGCAGATACGTGTCGCGGAGGCGATCACCGCTCCACGATGAACAAGATTTTGACAGGGTGTTTTAGCGATGGCATTAAAAACTTAAGATTCTCTAAAAGGGTTTGATTTTAATTATAAAATTGTTCCGATTTATAGTTTAATTTTAAAACTCCTTTTAAAATTAAACGAGTCATGCCACATGTTTATTACCCCATGTATCTCATACATATAAACATGTGCCCGGATTTTGTATCGTATACAAAATCTCACACTTGTATCGTATACGTGGTTGTAGCGCGATATATATAAAATAATTAGTATGTTAAAAACGCACCCTAAACATACATCTAGCGCATCACATACAACTAAATGTAAAACAAACACCGTGTTTAGATATGGCCCATCTACCCTAGAATTCTCCCAAGCCAATGAGAGAACCTTTCTAAAAAAAATAAAATTACACGTGAATAAACCCCAGTTACATTGAGGTATAAACAGAAATTAAATTTTACACCAGAGTAGAGGGAGACGACACGCAGGCCGTATTTACCGAAATAAACCTCCTAGAGCCATATCCAACACCACACAATTCAAATATGAACAATTCATATAATTATGTCAAACACGGTAACCAACACAAATATTAAAACTCCTTTTAAGATTGTGTTCAATTTTAGGGTCTGTGCAATTTTAACATGCCTTTTTTTGAGATTAGGCTTTTTATCAATAATTATAAATGCCATGATCTCCATTCAAGAATTTATAATTATTAACCCCCAAAAATTGTAAAATTCATAATCTTAACAAATTTTCAGCCACCTTTATAATTATTATAATTAAAACACTTTTAACTATAATTACAAAGGAATTTCGACTTTGGCCTAAAACACTCAAGAAAAATTTTCCAGTCGATCCAATCGACTCTATATGTATCTCATACATATAATTTGCACCTTTTTCTGTAGATTGAATTTTTAAGAAAAATGTTCGGTGGATTTTTGTAAAACCAAAAACGGTGATTGAAAGCGGTAAACACACATATCATACATCACATGTACACATAAACAGTTTTAAATCCTAGAACTAGCGTGGCTCTGATACCACTGTTGGGAATTCTAGGCGCCTAACGCAGCGGAAGCAAATATAAAATTAAAATAAAACACGCCAGGTCCTAAAATTCCCGAACGGATCCGCTAGTAGAAATTAAAACTTTTAAGATAGTGGTATACCTCACGAGTTTCAATCGGTTGGTTGAACAAGGCATGTCCTCGGAGTCTGTCCACAGCATTCTCCCTCTACCAGTAATCCACACGAACAGTTTCTTCGGGCACCAAGGTGCTAGCCTTCAGTTCTTTTCTCCAAAAGAACCAGGGACCAATCTACAGTGTATTTGAACTCAAGAACTCCTTCTTGATTCAAAATCCTAAAGTGGCGCAAAAGAAGAAACCCCCCACAAGAACTCCTTCTTGCCTTTTCTTCTCTCACAAACCCTAATTTTGGTAACCTCAAATCGAATTTCCTAACTCCTTAGGCCAAGTCGATTTTACCCTCTCAACTCTTAAGAACCAAAATTTTCCTCACTTGGAAACTAGGGTTTGATGATGGTGATTTCTCTCTTCTCTCTCTACAAGGAGGAAGACCAAAAATCAAAGTGGAGTCTCATACATGCATTAGGCGCCTAGCACCCTTATATATACATATATATAATTATTTTCAGAGCATTATTATAATTCTAAATTATAATAATATGGCTTCATGAATTTGAATTTCAAATTTAAATATTACCATAATATTAAAGTTAAATTCAAATCGTAATCTTAGAGAATCAATTTGAGAGATCAAATCTCCCCAAAAGATTTACTAAGATGGCGCCATGTGCTCTAATATTATCCTTGGAATTTTATAAATCAAAAACCTTCCTAACTCTTAGGAAGTCATGATTCTCCAAAGATCCTGAATTGAGATCTCACCAAATCTATTTGAATTCAAATCGAGTAAACTACCAAATTGGTCCCTGGATTATTGGCTCGCTGACAGGTTGGTCCTCGAATTTAGGAAATTGACAAATAGGTCCCCGAATTTTTCTAACGTTAGTCAAATAGGTCCCCGAATAACATGCACAGAAGGACCTATTTGAAAAATTTTAGAAAAATTCGGGGACCTATTTGTCAATTTCCTAAATTTGGGGACCAATCTTTCAGCGAGTCAATAATCCAGGGACCAATTTAGTAGTTTACTCAATTCAAATCTTTTGATATCTCCATCAAATCTTTTGAATTCAAATTATTATTTAAATTAATAAAACAATTTTATCAACCTTAAATCACCAAAAGAGGCGCCACCCTCATGCCAATATTAGGGAATTTTATAATTCAATAATTTCCTAACTCTTAGGAATCTTATCTGAATTATTTTTCCTTAATATTTTAATTGTAAATAATCAATCCCCATTAATCATTTAACAATTATTATATTTAAATTTGTCCCACAAATTTAAATACTTCACAACTGTAGATCAATTAAGACAAGACCTAATGTCCCAGACATTTCCTCTGTGTCTTAAATCGTGCCACCGGAGTGACCCACGAATTAACCCTAATTCGTGTCCCTTTTAAACGGTGTCCTGTTCCTGCTCATGTGTGACCCAGCAGGCCCCACGTGAAGTTGGCAGTAAGTCATCTCCATGACCTACAAGTCGTGAGCGGACTCTAGCAAGCCATCGCGACTACCCAAAACACGTGAGTTATCGTTTTTACCAAAATTGACTTAACCTTAGTACCACCTTGTCAAAGACCCTATTGTCACACGATATCTTGGTCATGGATTAGGCACAGGAAAGTCATCCATAATCCAAACCTCAACTTTCTCGATTCCCTGAGTAAGTCCCAAATCCCAGCGTGGCCACGGAATTTCCTGGACAGACTCATCGAGGGCGCCAGTTAGATATCTCTCATTTAACGAGGGACAAAATCCCATCTTGGCCAATCCACATTCCTCAACACGGCAATCAACCAGACCCGTACTTAGCCCTTATGGCTACCCTGTTACGGGCAACGTTAGACTAAGCCAAAGTTTGACAACTGCAACGCCGGAAAAATGATGACCTCAGGTCTAAGGCGTCGTGACAGGTGTACAGAAGAGGCAAGCTGATGACTAAACCCATGCAGGACTCTCCGGGTCAGTCCAGCAACTCGTAACCCCTTACGTAAATGCACCATGACTCTCGTACCAGCATCTAGTGTTGGGAAATCACAGAGGGAGCGCAGCGGAAGAAAATAAAAAAAAAACTTTATTAAATATGCTAACTCTGTGATTCCTTCCAGGATCCACTAATTATATTTATACCAGGAAAGTAAAGATGTTTACCTATATTGCAATCGGTGACTTATCGTGTTTGCGAATTTGAGAAGTCCACTCCGAGTGTCCTTCCTCTACCGGTGATCCACACGAGCAGTTTGGCAGATGCCTAGGTGCTAGCCTCTTTCACTTCTTCCCAAGTGAATACGGGAACTCTATCTATGATTCTTGAATGATCAAGAACTGTTCTTGATCCTCAAGATTGATTGGGATGTACTAATATTATCAGGTGCAGGTCTAATTCTCTTTCTCCAAGAAAATCGACTCACTCTCACAATATTAGGACTTGGCGAATTTTTAATCTCAATAGGGCACTAGGCGAAATTCTTAGTCTCACCAAGAATTGGATGTGTGTTGTTTAGGCGCCTAGGCCTCCTATTTATAGTTTCCTCATTCCCAATCTTAGAGAATCCTAATCCAATTAGTAAATCTCTAAGATATTGAATATCTTAACATATCTCAATATATCTTTTGATTTATAATATCACACTTAATATTATAATTCAAAATTCAATAGGTGGCAATTTAAATTTGAGACTCAAAATCAAATCTTGAGATCAAATCTTCATTGCTCAAATCCTATTGGTTGGAATGAGTCATGAGGAATTGATTTTATAATTTAAAATATTACTTTAATATCTTATATTATAAATTCGATTTGCACATATCTTTTAAACTTAAAGTGCAAGATCAAATCTTGCACTCCAAGAAACAAGATAGGCACCTTCCTCATGTAGTCTTGGAGGAATTCTATAACAACCCAACTTCTTAGGTAGTTATAACTAACTTTGTTAATTCCTAACAATATTGAATTAAAATATTACTTTAATATCTTTAATTCAAATCCTATATCTTTTCAAAAAGATATTGTTTAAGTTCAAAATTCAAACCTTGTCATATTTATTTAATTAATAAAACATTTTCATTAATTAAACTAAGACTAAAGAGGCGCCACCCTCATGCCTTGTTTACCCAATATTAGTGAATTTAATAAATCAATAATTCCCTAACTTTTAGGAAACTTATTTAATTTATTATTCCCTAATATTTTAAACAAGAATTTAATTGTAAACTATTTAACAATTAATATATTTAAATTTGTCTAACAAATTTAAATACCACAATCATAGATATTTATTTAAGACAAGATTTAATGTCCTAAGACATTCAACTATGTCTTAAATTGTGTCACCAAAGTGACTCACGAATTAACCCTAATTCGTGTCCCAAAATAGCATCTTGATCCTGCTCATGTGTGACCCAGCAGGCCTCACGTGAAGTTGGCAGCAAGTCATCTTATGACTCACAAGTCGAGAGCGGACTCTAGCAAGCCATCACGACTACCCAAAACACGCGAGTTATCGCTTTAACGTTTTTAACGATTTAACCTAAATACCACCTTGTCATAATTCCTATTGTCTCACGATATTTTGGTCATGGATCAGGCACGGGAATGTCATCCATAATCCAAACCACAACTTTCTCGATTTCCTGAGTTAGTCCCAATTCCCAGCGTGGCCACGCATTTCTTGGACAGACTCATCGAGGGCGCCAGTTAAATATCTCTCATCTTAATGAGGGACAAAATCCCATCTTGGTCAACCACATTCCTTTGCACGGTAATCAACCAAACCCGTACCTAGCCTGTATGGCTACCCTGCTACGGGTAACGTTGGACTAGGCCAAAGTTTGACAACTACAATGCCGGAATAGCCAAGACCTCAGGTCTAAGGCTATCGTGACAGGTGTACAGGAGAGGCTAGCTTATGACTAAACCCATGCAGGACTCTCCGGGTCGGTCCAGCAACTCGTAACCCTTACATGATTGCACCATGACTCTCGAGAAGCATCTAGTACATGTATCTCTATACATCGAGGTCATGCTGGTCTTAGTTCATTTCAAGTTCCCACTCGAATGAGCGACCAGGGACAGTTTAGACTAATTATCACATAATTAATCAGGGATTGTTATCATAGTAAACATGCTAATAATATGATAACGACTCAATTTATCATCCATAAACTAGTCAACCAGTATGTTCACACATACAAAATGATTGGCCCTAGGGCACAATCTCCAACATCTAGTGCATGCATCTCTATGCACCGAGGTCATGCTGGTCTTAGTTCATTTCAAGTTCCCACTTGAATGAGCGACCAGGGACGGTTTAGATTAATTATCTCATAATTAATCACGGACTGTTATCATAGTAAACATACTAATAATATAATAACCATTAATTTATCTCCATAAATTAATTGATATGTTCACAACATATCTATAAAATGATTGGCCCTAGGGCACAATCTCCAACAGAAAACCCCACAAGAACTCCTTCTTGTTTTTCATTCTTTCACAAACCCTAATTTTTGGTGACTGCAAATCGATTTTCCTAACTCCTTAGGCAAAGTCGATTTTTCCTCTCTCAACTCTTGGGAGCCCAAAAATTCTCACTCAATGAGCTAGGGTTCTTGAAGGTGGTGACTTTGCTCTCTTCTCTCTCTAGGGAAGAAAGCAAAATTTTCACAAATGAATTGTGATCCTTACCCTAGGCGCCTAGCCCTAGGCCTTTTTAATTATTTTTAGAGCATTATTATAATTCTAAAATCATGAGATTACAATAATATCATGACTTCATGAATTGAATTTCTAATTAAAATATTACCTTAATATTTTAATTCAAATTCAAATTGCAATCTTGGAGAATCAAATGAGAGATCAAATCTCCCCTTGGGACCCACCAAGATGGTGCCATGCTCCCTAAAAATTCTTTGGAATTTTATAAATCAAAATCATTCCTAACAATTAGGAAGTCATGATTTTCCAAAGATTCTGAGTTAAGATATTCCCTAATATCTATGATTCAAATCTTTTGATATCTATATCAAATCTTTTGAATTCAAACTCATGATTTAAATTAATGAAACAATTTCCATTAATTAAAATCCATCTCATGAGGCGCCACCCTCATACTAATATTAGGGAATTTTATAAATCAATAATCTCCTAACTTTTAGGAATCTTATCTGATTTATTTTCCCTAATATTTTAATTGTAAATAATTAATCCTATTAATCATTTAACAATTATTATATTTAAACTTGTCTCACAAATTTAAATATATTTCACAACTGTAAATTATTTAAGACAAGACTTAATATCCCAGACATTTTGCTATGTCTTAAATTGTGCCACCGGAGTGACTCACGAATTAACCCTAATTCGTGTCCCTTTAAGCGGTGTCCTGATCCTGCTCATGTGTGACCCAGCAGGCCCCACGTGAAGTTGGCAGCAAGCCATCTCCATGACCTACAAGTCGTGAGCGGACTCTAGCAAGCCATCACGACTACCCAAAACACGTGAGTTATCGTTTTTTACCAAAACCGACTTAACCTTAGTACCACCTTGTCATAGACCCTATTCTCACACGATATCTTGATCATGGATTAGGCACAGGAAAGTCATCCATAATCCAAACCACAACTTTCTCGATCTTCTTGAGTAAGTCCCATTTCCCAGCGTGGCCACGCATTTCCTTGGACAGACTCATCGAGGGCGCCAGTTAGATATCTCTCATTTAATGAGGGACAAAATCCCATCTTGGTCAATCCACATTCCTCAGCACGGCAATCAACCAAACCCGTACCTAGCCCTTATGGCTTCCCTGCTACTGGCAACGTTAGACTAGGCCAAAGTCTGACAACTGCAACGCCGGAATAATGATGACCTCAGGTCTAAAGCGTCGTGACAGACGTACAGGAGAGGCAAGCTGATGACTAAACCCATGCAGGACTCTCCGAGTCATGTCCAGCAACTCGTAACCCCTTACGTAATTGCACCATGGCTCTCGTAAAGCATCTAGTGCATGTATCTCCATACACTGAGGTCATGCTGGTCTTAGTTCATTTCAAGTTCCCACCTGAATGAGCGACCAGGGACAGTTTAGACTAATTATCACATAATTAATCAGGGACTGTTATCATAGAAAACATGCTAATAATATGATAACCATTAATTTATCTCCATAAATTAATCAATATGTTCAAAACATATTTATAAAATGATTGGCCCTAGGGCACAATCGCCAACACCAACTTCACGTGAGGCCTGCTGGGTCACACATGAGTAGGATCAAGATGCCGCACTGGGACACGAATTAGGGTTAATTCGTGGGTCACTTTAGTGACACGGATTAAGACATAGTTGAATGTCTTAGGACATGAAATCTTGTCTTAAATAAATATCTACATATATGATATTTAAATTTATTTGACAAGTTTAAATATATTAATTGTTAAATAGATAATATGTTTAGTCTATTTACAATTATATTCTTGTTTATAATATTAGGGAATAAAAAATTAGATAAGGTTCCTAAAAGTTAGGAGATTATTGATTTATTAAATTCACTAATATTTGGGATAACAAGAAGGAGGTTGGCGCCTCATGGGTTTGATTTTAATTAATAGAAATGTTTTATTAATTAAAGTGATTATTTGAATTTGAATTTGAATTCAAGATTTGATTTTGATTTCAAAAGATTCAAAATTTGAATTAAAGATATTAGGGTAATATTTTAATTCAATAATGTTGGAAGATAATAAGTTGGTTATGACTTCCTAAGAGTTAGGAATGTTTTTGATTTATTAAATTCCCAAAGATAATAGAGGGAGTAGGCGCATGGCATGAGTGGGGACCAAGGAAGATTTGATCTTCAAATTGATTCTCAAAGATTGCATTTTGAATTCAAATTAAGATATTAAGGTAATATTTTAATTAAGAATTCAAGGCCTAAAATTGTGATATTATTGTAATCTCATAATTTTATAATTGATAATTATAATTATAATTATCAAACTCAAAACTCTATAAATAGAGGAGACAAAGTCGACTTTGGCATGCTAGCTTTCATAAGAGGAAAATTTGATTTTCATCTTCTTGAGAGAGAGAGAAAAACGCAACCCTAGTTTGGAGAGAGAAAGAGGGCAAGTCGACTTCTTCCTTGGAGAGAGAGAAATCGACCAAAAAAACCCTAATCCACCTTAGGCTTGTGTGAATTCAAGAAAGGGTTCTTGATTTGAGGCGCCACTTGTCTTGAATTCAAGAATTGTTCTTGAAGTTCAAGAACGTAGATAGAAGTCCCACATATTCACTTGGGAAGAAGTGAAGGAGGCTAGCACCTGGGGATCTCCAAAACTGTTCGTGTGGATCACCGGCAGAGGAAGCACACTTGGAGTGGTCTTCTCAGCATCGCGATTACAGAAGCTACCGATTGATTTGGGTAAAAACTCTATCCTTCTTCTAGTATAGACTCAGTTAGTGGATCCTGGCAAGAAATCACAAAGCTTGCGTGTTTAATTTTAAAGTTTAAATTTTTCGCTTCCGCTGCGCGGGGCTCTGTGATTTCCCAACAGAGAAAACATAATGGAGAGGACCCATCTAGACTTTTCAGTTTTCCCATAATTTTTTAGGGTAGATTATAGAAAAGGCACTTGTGGTTTGGTCTAATCTCACATCACTGATGTGTTGTTTCAAAGGTGTCACTTTAGGTACTTTTGAGTTTCGTCGTTAACCATAATCAGTACGTGTATTAATTTCCATTAGATTTGAATTAAAAAAATGCACGTGATAGTCACGTGCACAACTTTAAACTCTGAAATCCCCAATTCTTCACCGTTTTAGTCCCTAGTGAACCTTAATAAGCTGAAACCTTCATCCATTTTCTTCATTTTGCGCAGCACTGGACTTCGTTGTCGTTCTCTCTTTCCTTTTCTTCTTGTAATCTTCAGTCAACATCCTCATGCCAACTGCTTCACATTCTTCATCAACTTCATTGTCTTCATTTTGTGGGCTCATAATGCGTTGTATGTGTGGTGAGTATAGTCATGCAATAGTCTTGGAAGCTTGACAGTTTTGGACTTGCATAGTCGTCGACTGAAGAATCAATCATCGTAATCTGACGAATTTTGTGGAAGCGTGTCAATAATGGTTGAGGATGATAGAGAAATTTAAGGTTGCGAAGAGATGCAGGGAGAATGGATGATGAGAGATTAAGGTTTCGGTGGGTGGGGGACGAAATTGGGTGTCTAAAAGGGGGATTTCATAATTTTAACCGATGCACATGACTGTCACATGGATTCTTTGTCAAAAATCTAACAGAAATTAATACACTTACTGACTAGGAAGCATGGACACTTCATTTTGAGGGCGTGTCGCCGTGTCAGACACGTGTCAGTGTCCGACACCCGTACGACACCGACACGACACATATTCATAAATTTTAGAATATAAATCAATTTTTTATAACTTTAACATGACAGACAAAATAAAATAATAATAGATATGACATATATTATGAATAAAAATTGTAATTTTTAAATTTTTCATTAAAAATTATGAATATTTAATTATTTTAATATATAAATATATGTCGTGTCATGTCCCGTGTTCGTGTCAGTGTCCATGCTTCCTAGCGTACTGATTATGGCTAACGGAAAAACTCTCAAGTTCCTAAGGTGAAACTTTTCAAACCACACAATAGTGATGTGATATTAGGCCAAGCCACAAGTAGCTTTCCTATAATTTACCTATTTTTTTAATTATTCTATCCCATTCCATTTAGTTGACCAAAACCGTTACTATGTTACATAATAATATCTTATTTATATAACATCCATAATTTATTTTTGAAAGTGGAACAAATTAAATTATTGAAATTATTTAATTTCAATAATATTTTGGATTTTAAAGTTAAAGTTATTTTATTTAGTAATTTATTTTTAAAAAGTTACCTATTTCTTTTTAAGAATAACAACTTTTGCATAATTTCTTCTTCTATTTCTCACTTACCTATATAATTTTCTCTCCACTTTAAAGAAGTCTGTAATCAATAAATTATACATTTTCTCTTTTATTTCAAATTTTAAAATTCAAACATTCCACTTCAAATCTGATGGAAATTTATTTAATTATTAATTCTAATATATAAAAAACTAGATTACATACTCTCACATTTATTTCTAATCTGAAACAGAGTTAATTTTTAAATAATAAATTACATTTTTTCAT
>QANZ01041110.1:0-17352 GCA_003254925.1 Chamaecrista fasciculata | reverse complement strand
ATATCGTGTGACAATAGGGTCTATGACAAGGTGGTACTAAGGTTAAATCGGTTTTGATAAAACGATAACTCACGTGTTTTGGATAGTCGTGATGGCTTGCTAGAGTCCGCTCTCGACTTGTGAGTCATGGAGATGACTTGCTGCCAACTTCACGTGGGGCCTGCTGGGTCACACATGAGCAGGATCTAGACACCGCTCAAAGGGACACGAATTAGGGTTAATTCGTGAGTTACTCGAGTGACACGTTTTAAGACATAGTTGAATGTCTGGGACATGAAGTCTTGTCTTAAATAAAATCTACGTTTGTGATATTTAAATTTGTGGGACAAGTTTAAATATACTAATTGTTAAATAGTTAATTGGATTAATCTATTTACAATTATAATATTAGGGAATAATAAATCAGATAAGGTTCCTAAAAGTTAGGAGATTATTGATTTATTAAATTCACTAATATTAGGATAGGAAGGCATGAGGGTGACACCTCTATTATCTTGATTTTAATTAATGGAAATGTTTTATTAATTAAAGTCATGATTTGAATTTGAATTCAAGATATGATTTTGATTTCAAGATTCAAATTTTGAATTAAAGATAATAGGGTATTATCTTAATTCAATATTGTTAGGAGATATATAAGTTAGTTATAACTTCCTAAAAGTTAGGAATGTGATTTTGATTTATTAAATTCCTAATAAAGGGAGAGGGGAAGGCGCATGGCTTGTGGACCAAGGAGGAAGATTTGATCTTCCATTTTGATTCTCAAAGATTGCATTTTGAATTCAATTAAGATATTAAGGTAATATTTTAATTAAGAATTCAAGTCATAAAATTATAATATTATTGTAATCTTATAATTCTATGATTTGATAATCCACTAATTTAGGGATTCCCTAAATTATAATTATCAAATTCCCAACACTATAAAATGACCTAGGGCAAGTCGACTTGGTCACTTGAATTTTCCTAGAGAGAGAAAATTTTTGAGCTCCCTAATTGTAGAGAGAGAAGCAAGTCGAGTTCCTCAAACAAGAGAGAGAAAAATCGATTTGCATTCTAATTAGGGGTTTTGAGAGAGAAAACAAGAAGGAGTTCTTGTTGTTCTTGGCGCCGCCATCACTCTTGATTCAAGAATTGTTCTTGAATTTCAAGAAACCGTAGATTGGAGTCCCGAGTTCTTTTGGAGAAAAGAACTGAAGGCTAGCACCTTGGTGACAACAAACTATTCGTGTGGATCACCGGCAGAGGAAGGACACTTGGAGTGGACTTCTTAGAGTCACAACATTCAAACCGGGCCGATTGAAACATTGAGGTATACTTCTTCCTTTACTGGTTTAAACTCAAACAGTGGATCCTGTAGGAAATCACAGGTATTGCTCAAAGTTTATTATTATTTTAATTTTTTTTTCATTTAGTATGAATTATTTATTATTTATTGTGTTATTTTTTTCAATATTTATTCAAATTTTCAATGTGGATGTACATTTTAATTTCTTTAATTTGTTCCACAAAAATTAGGATTAGACAACCATATTTCTTTAAATAGTTTATACACTGTCTAAATTTTATAATTCCTCAAATTAGTTCCAAATTAATCATATCTCTTTCGTTTTAAGTTCAAATATAGAATTACATAGTTGCTTTTGACAAATACTTTATCTATCTAGTTGAAACCGTTGACAAATACGGTTAAATTGAGTCTCAATAGTAGATCGCTCGTTTCATAGTCAAACAAACGAAGTTTGTTAGATCTTTATCATTTCAAGTCTAAATATCACATGTTTTAAAACTATATATTAACGCTTGAAGAGTTTTTTCTTTAAATACCTAGTTTTGATCATTAACAAATAAGGTCAAATCGCGTTTTTGAGACCAATTTGAGAAATTACAAAAATATGTAGGATTAAGATGGAACAAATGAAATATTAAGGATCAATTTAAAATCATCCTCATACATTTAGGACCAATTTGAGATTCTTACCAAAACAAGAAACATTTTGGTTTGAGTATATAACTTTTTTTTTTCAAAAGTACAAATTTCATCTCCAAACTTTACACCAATCATCAATTTTGTCCTCCATGTTTTACATTTTGGTTAATTTTATCATTTGACTAACTTCTTTCAATAAATTATCAATAAACTACATCCTCTTTTTCTATCTGAGTTAGAATTTCAATTTCTTTTTCTACTAGTTTTATATTATATATCATTAGTCACGTAGATTCTCTTGTTAATATTTGGTTAAAATAAAAGCAAATGATAAAATTGACCAAAATATAGAACATAACGAAATTAACTATAAAAAAAATTGCGAGCAAGATTAACAGTCGATATGAAATTTGAGGACAAAAATTAATGTTTTTGCCTTTTTTATTAGGTTTGGATTATCAACATTTCCTTCTCCCTGCATTTATTGTGGAATTAAAGAGAGAAAAAAATAGAAAGAGAGAGAAAATATAAATTACATAAAATGATAATATGTAAGACTCACATTTTCTCTTGGTTTCTCTCTCATACTCTACAAGAGATGTAAGAAAGAAAATGTAGAGGATACATTTCTTTTTTTTTTTGGGCCAAAAAGCGAAGAGTATATATAACTTGGTAAATGCATACGGGACTGATTGGTAATTGCGAAATTGTCGTTGATTCATGGGTTAGTCTAAGATGCAAAGTTTAATTCTTGATATGGAATGCAATTGCTGATGTGACATAATTATAGCTATTTATGTAATTTAATATTGAAAAATAATTTTTTAACTAATCAAAACTGTGTATGGAATATAACTAACTTTTTCACATATCTTTATCTTATTAGCTCATCACCATTTCATCTCACGTAAACAATCAAATTTTGCATCATAAAATAACCATTGATTCATATAGTCTTATTATTAACGCCTCAAATTACAACTGCGGAGTCGTCAAGGAAGAAAAGAAAAAAAATAAAAAATAAAAAAAACAGCTTCGTTCTCGCGTGACTCTCTATAAGGTCAGCTTTCTGTAGCTACTCAGTGCTCACAGAAGAATCAAACACAACCCACTTGAAAAATTGAAATCTCCGCAAAACCCATTTCACTCTTTTCCTCTTCTTCTCCGTTTTCCAAAGGAAAACCATGGCGGCGTGTGCAAGCTTCGCCAAACTCAACAACTCATTGTCGTCCCAATGGATCGGCGGCCACCAATCATTCTCTTCTCGACGAGGATCCTCGTCGATCAGACGAGTCTCCGCCGTCCCGATCCGCGCCTCTGCTTACTCCGATGAACTCGTTCAAACCGCCGTTAGTTTCTTTCTTCCTATGTTTTGGGATTTCTGTTTGTGGGTGTTTTAGCTATTAGTGACTACCCATTAATTGTATATACCCTTGTTTTTTTTTTCGGGGTTTTTTGTTTGATTCTAGTTTTGTGAGTAAGTTGTTGAGTTTTGCTGTTCGTGGGTCTGAATTTTGTGAGTTGACAGAAAGTATGTGATTCTTTAGGGTGTGTTTTAGTTTGGTTGTGTATGTTTCTCGTGTGTGATATCGGTTTTAAATGAAGGTTTCTCATGTTAGGGTACCTGCATTTTTTATTATCATTTAGAAGGAAAAGAAATTTGTGTCTTACTCTTTCTGCTTCGTTTTAAGCTGAAACTTTATGTTATGTCTTAGTATATCTGATAGAGGAAACTATTTGTCCGTGTATTTTTTGTTGTTATTTTTTTTATTTGATCATGTCGTTGGTTTCTTCATGATACTGGATAAATGGCCGGTGGGTCTGGTACAATATGGCTGGACCTACTTGAATCACATATTTGATAGTCCTGAGTGGTTTTCATTTTGTTCTACTTTGAACATTTAATTCAATTGAATGTTTTAGTTTGCAATTTGTTATATTACTTTCCTTATTGATGATGTTAATGCATCTTAGTCCTACATGATATGGAGAGGGTCAGTAATGCTGTTTCAGTTTCTCTTAGAAGATGCGTTAAAATCTTTGTTTCAATATAGATTATGGTTTTAGTTATATTATATAACAACAGTATTTGAGCAAGCTCAACCACCATTAATCACCTTAATCTTTTTTCTTTCTTGATGGTATAGAAATCTATTGCATCTCCTGGTCGTGGAATTCTTGCTATTGATGAGTCAAATGCAACATGTGGCAAGAGGTTGGCATCCATTGGGTTGGACAACACTGAGTCCAATCGCCAGGCCTACAGGCAACTTTTGCTGACCACACCTGGCCTCGGTGAATACATTTCTGGTGCCATTCTTTTTGAAGAAACCCTTTACCAGTCAACGACAGACGGAAAGAAGTTTGTGGATTGCCTCCGTGAGGAAAAAATTGTACCCGGCATCAAAGTTGACAAGGTATGCTGCTGTTGTCTTATGAGCAAATTGAGTAGTTATTGTTTGGAATCTCTGACTTGGGAATTTTTTTCTTGTTGGTTTTATGCTTGCTTGGTGGTAATATTTATAGTTTTTACTTTTAGGGTTTGGTCCCACTACCAGGATCAAACAATGAATCTTGGTGCCAAGGTTTAGATGGATTGGCTTCAAGATCTGCGGAATACTATAAGCAGGGTGCTAGATTTGCCAAGTGGTAATCATTCCCTTTAATTTCTATATGCATTACAGAGTTTATGAACATTCTTATTTTAATTCAAAGTTTATAAAACTTCATTGTTGGTAGATTTCGAGAATTGAAAATAGTGATTTTCTGTTCGGGATACACAGGAGGACAGTCGTCAGCATTCCAAGTGGTCCTTCTGCATTAGCTGTTAAGGAAGCTGCATGGGGACTTGCACGCTATGCTGCCATCTCTCAGGTATTCATCCACCCATGAACCTACATCTTTTGGGATTAGACTGTTCTTGGAGCAAGATATGAACTTGCTTATCCCATTGGATGCTCACTTTTGCATAGGCTGTGTCAAATTTGAAGCCATTCAAGATTTTGGTGGAAGATATCATCTTACAAATAGTCGTTTACTTTGCAAAACGTAAACGTTTTTAAGAAGCTCCTGATTGTTCTAGATTTTAAATTGCTAACATTTTGGGATACTTTTAATTATTAATACCACTGAATTTTTTCGTTAACTATATAATTATCACTAGATAATAAATTAATGGGTTGATTGTTGTTTGTACTTTGTAGTGTCATTTTATAAAATTAGAAATGATCAAAATACTCATACTTAGTGGATACTCATACATTTTACCCTATGGATCCGAATAACAAGTAAATGGGTGGAGATTTTCCCAAAGAAATTTGCAGGTCCTAGGACATGTAAGGGGGTACTTAACAGTAAATATTTATTTTTATATATAAAATAAATATAATAATTTAACTTTAAATATAATAATTATAAGGATAAAAAGTTAAATATTTTTATATATGTTAGAATAATTTGATGGTGCATTCATATTTATGATTTACTGTTTCTTTTAGATGGTTATAATTGATAAAAATAGTTTCTATAATGATAAAATAATTAATTTTAAAATTTCTCAAGGTTTGAGTCTAGCTTTAGACATTTAACTATTCGTAAGACGATGGGGATTGATTTTGAAACTTGTTCGGACTAGATTTGGGGATGGGCGAAATATTTTTCTCCATGTTTAGGAATAGAAAACATAGTATCTTACCCACTATCATTAGAACATTTCTGTATTGACTGTTCTGAGCTTGATTTTGAGGCACAACTATTTGTTCTCAGTTTGTATGAATTGCTATTCTATTACATTCTGGACACTATTTGTGTATCCTTGCAGGACAATGGTCTCGTTCCAATTGTAGAGCCTGAAATTCTTCTGGATGGGGACCACCCAATTGATAGAACATTGGAGGTAGCAGAGAAGGTCTGGGCAGAAGTCTTCTACTACTTGGCCGAAAACAATGTTATTTTTGAGGGAATCTTGCTCAAACCTAGCATGGTAACACCTGGGGCTGAACACAAGGAAAAGGCTTCACCAGAAACCATTGCAAAGTATACACTCACAATGCTTAAAAGACGAGTTCCCCCTGCAGTCCCCGGAATCATGGTACAGCTATTAAACTTTGTTCTCTCAAGAAGAGACATAGTAAACTCATTCTGCACAAATCTGTTTCTAAAATTATTGAATTTTGCAATCTAAAGGCTTGAATCACTGATTGATACCATGTTTCCTCCATCTTGATTCTAGCCAACTCTTGGATATACTCTAATTATCATGGCAAAAGCATCATGATGATTGCTGATGCTACTTTTAAACCCTTTAGCATTTAAGTCAGCGATTTGAACCACGAATCTATACAATCAAATCAAATCACGAGATTTATGTTCTGATTTTCTTCGCAGTTTTTGTCGGGTGGACAATCTGAAGTGCAGGCAACACTAAATCTTAATGCAATGAACCAAAGTCCCAACCCATGGCATGTCTCGTTCTCCTACGCACGTGCATTGCAGAACACTGTGCTTAAGACATGGCAAGGGCAACCTCAGAATATTGAAGCAGCTCAGAAGGCTCTTTTGGTGCGTGCAAAAGCAAATTCCTTGGCTCAACTTGGAAGATACTCGGCTGAGGGAGAAAGCGAGGAAGCTAAGACGGGAATGTTTGTCAAAGGCTATACATACTAGAATGTTGAGGTATCCTGTGCTTTTGGTCTCTATATGCAATCTGTTCTACCCGTTTTTGCTATAATCAGTTGGCAGTGAATGCTGAGGAGACTTTGATGTATTATTATTAGTTTTCTATTGTTTTTTTTAAATTTCAACCTTTCTTGCAACTGAGTTTAATAAAATCTGCAAGGAGAGATTTTCTTGGTGTAATGACTACTGAGGATTATTGTAAAACCCGAAGGAAAATAAGAGAAGAGTAGAAAGAAAATGTGCTTTTGATTTGCTCTTGGCCTTTTTGGGCTATCTATATAGTTTTCTTTGAGAGTTCCATTTTATGGTGGTAGACTTCTTATTGGCATATTTGGCTAACAGGTTGATTAAATTCCATGTACAAGGAAGCAGTAGTTACCTGTTGTACTACTATTTGCTTTTGCATCGCTTAATGAATGGAGTAATTGGAAGAAAGAGCTTTACTTAAGAGATTGTATTTCGAGAAATTGTCATTTTATTGATTAAAAGATCCGAGAAAAAAAATTATTGTAAATTTAATGGTTTAGGAAATCAACATTTTGAAAGTCATCTCTTTGGTTAAACTATCTTAGAGGTTGATTGATAGTCTGGATAATGTTGTCAAGATTGACCATAGATACAAGTCTGTTGTTAATTTCTACAAAATCTATGACTAATGATATATAATGTAAAATTGACAAAAAAAAAATTTAAATCCTAACTCAGATTGAAAAACAGGATGTATTGTTAATTTATTGAAAGAATGTAATCAAAGGATAAAATTGACCAAAATGTAAAACATTAGAGACGAAATTGACAGTTGTTGTAAAATTTGGGGACGAAATTAGTACTTTTGCCAATAATAAATTATCATAATCTTCCGTGACAATGTTCTTTACTTTATCATAGATTTCAAAATTATCATTAATGTCAAAAATTTAATATTTTTTACTACTTGAATTTCAAATGTTTCATTTTTTTTAAAAATTTTACTTTTATCGTCACCGTCTATTAATCATATGAAAAAAATATTGAGTTTAACTCAATCTTTTACATTTGAAGTATTTTAATTATTTATTTACTCATTAACTATCATTAGCACTAAGTAATTACTTTTTTTTTGTACAAATAATTATTTATATTAAAAAATACATTGCTCAAAAATTTTTGAATAAAAAAAAAATTGAGATTTATGATTTTAATCCTACTTAAGATCTTATGATTTTATTTGTAAAATTACAATTGTACCACAATTTTAATTCTTACCAAAATAAGATTGGTGAAAAAAATAACTAACAAAATTATAAAATTTTATAATCTTACAAGCGATCTCAAGAGAATTGGTGTGAATAATTTATTTTTATACTATCTATAAAGAATGTTGTGTTTCAATTACACCTCTATAAGTTGACTGGGCGGGATGGTTTTCCGCTTACTTTCTTCCAATCCTTCTCGGGTACTTGCAAAGATGACATAATACATCTGGTTGAAGAGGTCTTCTCTGGTCAAGCTCCTCTCACTGGTATTAATCAGAGTCTCATTTATTTAATTCCTAAAATTGATCACCCTACTTCTGTCAAGGATTTTCGGCCTATTAGCTTGAGTAATATAATTTATAAGATTGTTTCTAAGGTGCTTGTCAATCGCCTTCAACCTCTCATGGACCAAATAATTTTTCCTAATCAGAATGGCTTCATCCACCGAAGATTAATTTCATAACACTTTCTTGGCTTGAGTTAATGACTTGTATTCACAAAGCCAGGAAGACAAAAACACACCAGTGTGCTGCTAAGCTTGATATTTCAAAGGCCTTTGATCTCATCTTTTGGGATTTTTTAGAGTTCGTTATGAATTTTCCTCCGCACTTCATTTCTATTATTATGATTTGTATCACTATTGTCAATTACACTTTAATGCTTAATGGCCAACTCTCTCACAGCTTTTCACCTAGCAGAGGTATCAATCAAGGCGACCCTTTGTCACCTAACTTGTTCATCCTTGCTATGAATGTGCTTTATGTCTCCCTTCTCAAAGCAGAGGAAGCTAACTCTCTCACACCTCCTCTATGCTGACGATATAACTTTATTTTTCAAAGTTTCCATGGAGTCTTGTGGGGTTCTTAAGAACATTCTTGATGGATTTTTGCTTCCATGCAGGATAAAGTATCAACCGTTCTAAGTCTACTCTTGTTTTTAGCCCTAATACCCCAAGATTTTTTAAAAATTTCATGGGCACTAGTCTCGGTTTTTGAAATTTCAAATAAGTTGGGTAAATATTTGAAACTTTTCATGGATGATAGAAAAGAGCAAAAGAATAATTTCCATAAGCTTGTTTCTAAGATTAACTCTAGGCTTGCTGACTGGAAGTCAAAGTTGTTGTCTCAGGCAAGTAGACTTGTGCTCATCAAATCGGTTCTCCAAACGGACCCCATCTACCCCCTCTCGATCTTCCAGGGTCCTAAACACATTTCGAACAAAGTGGATAGTACTTTGGTCAATTTCTTTTGGGGGTTCAAAAATGACAGGCCCAAAATGCATCTTCTCCCTTCCTCTTTACTTTTCCTACGAAGGGATCAAGGTGGTTTGGGTCTTCGAAAGACCAGTTTGGTTTATAAGAGTCTCGATCTTAGCTAAGAACTCTTGGAGGATTCTTGACAGGCCACACTCTCTTATGTCAAGATGGGTAAAGAGTAAGTATTTTAACAAGGAAATTGATATGGCTTTTAATACTACCTCCCAAGACTCTATTTGTCGGAAAGCTATTAAACAAGCTGCGCCAATTGTCTCTGACAATCTCAAATGGAAGGTCGGCAACAGTATGGATATTGACATTTCTAGCAGACAGTGGTTGATTCCATGGTTTGACAATAGGGGTGCTTTTAAAGTTGCCGACATCATTGACAAAGATGTTGGTACCTGGGATTTGTTGCATATTGAAGATATTTATCCTCAATCTGATGTTGATCGGTTCAAATTTCTCTCCAAACCAAACCTTTCCTTTGATGATAGGTTGTTTTGGAATGTTGTTGCCTCTTGAGTTTACTCTGCTACTGAAGGCTTCAAGATGCTTAGTAGCAGGATACCTCCTCTCACAGGTAACTGTTCTCCTCCTCCTTTTCCATGGAAAGACTTCTAGAAGACGAAGATGCAACCTAGAATCCTCCTTTATTTGTGGAAAGTTATACATGAAGTTGTTCCAACCGCTTCCACATTGTCTGTTCATCATCTTAATGTTGATAGTGCCTGCCTCTTCTGTACGAAAGTCCCTGAAACTGAAGATCATTTGTTCCTCCACTGCATCTTTGCCCAAGCTATATGGTTTTGTCTTGGACTCACCCCTCATTTACATGTCTTTCCTACCATCTTCGGTTGGATTCTTCACTGGTGCAACAAAATGGCAGAAGAGAAAAAAATAGTTTGCTTATTCTTGGCACATCGTTTTGATTACCATTGATGCTATTTGGCAATATCAGAACATAGTCTTTTGGAAGAACTCTCGGTGCTTGCCAAATTCATTGGACCAGTTGTCAGGTGAGATTGATGAGCACAAATTCATATCAAAATTTGGCGGTAACATCGGCTGCATCAACTTCGAAACTTAATGGCACTTCTACTGTCCCCTCTAAATTATTATTGTTGACTGTTTTGTTTCATTTCTGTCTGTTGTTTCCTTTCTTGTGTTTCCTTTGCTATTAGGGGTGTACACGGGTTGGGCCGGGTTTGAACCTGACCCGATTTATGAATGAGGTCCAGATTTGAACCCAGGCCTAGCCCAAGGCCTGGTAGACCTGGGATATTACTAGGTCGGGTAATGCTTTTTTTTTTAAAAAAAGAAATTATTTGCATTTGTTGGATTTTTTTTGAGAATGTTGGGCCCAAATGAAATCTGAACAGAAAAAAGGTCAAATTGGGTGATGTCCATGGAGATAAAGAATGAGGAGATGGAGATGTTGATGAAGATGGCAGCGGCGCTGAGAGGCAAAGTCCAAGACGAAGCAAGAAAGTGAAGACAACGACGAGAAGAGATGAAGACGACGGCGAGATCGGAGGAGATGTCGAAGACAAAGCAACAAGAAAGTGAAGACGACGGTGATAGGAGATGAAGACGACGGCGACTGCGAGAGACGGAGTCAAAGACGAAGCAAGAAGGTGAAGACGAGCGACAGAGCGAGAGGAGATGGAGGATATGACGATGTCGATGAAGAAGAAGCAAGAAGGTGAAGGCGGTGTCGATGAAGAGCTCGAAGAAGGTGAAGGTTTGGTTGACGAAGATTGAGGTTCGATTGGATGAAGATTGGATGAAGATTGAGGTTTGATTGGATGAAGAAGAAGGTGAGATCTGAGAAGCGGCGGCGGCTGTGTGAGGAGAAGTGTGAGGAATTGAGATTGATTAGGTTTAGGTTTTTTTTTTGTTCCTTAAAAAAAATCGGGTTTAGAAGTCTACCCCAGGCCGGGTTTTTTCCAAGCTAACCCGAGACCCGGCCCGACCCAGATTTATTTTTCTCCCATTTTATTTTTTACCCGACCCAATTTTGTTTTAACCCGGCCCGAATTGACCGGATCAACCGGGTTTTTGTATAGCCCTATTTGCTATTTTTTTTTTGTACTTGCTTTTCCAATTATAAAAAAAGGGTAAATTACACAAAAGGACCCTATGGTTTGGCCCATTTTCAAATAGGGTCCCTCTGGTTTAGAAAGTGTCAAATTGGGGACATGTGGTTTCCTCCGTTAGCAAATAGGGTCTCAGGTGGTTTTTTCCATCCAAATTAATGGAGTGAACTTCAAGGTGGACTGTTTTGTGATTTGAGCATTTTTTCTATTAAAACAAACTAGAAAATGACTATTTTACAATAAGAGTAAAGCAAGCCAGAGATCAACGGTGTGGTTTTCGTCGAACCAAAATTGTGTGGCTCTCCGCCTTCACTTTCTTGCTCATTCTTTTTAATCCTTCGCTTCCTTCTTCTGGATTCAACCCAAAATCGTGTGGGTTTCAGTCGCCGAAGTTGATCAACGACGAACGA
The DNA here is from genome assembly GCA_003254925.1 of Chamaecrista fasciculata. Classification (NCBI taxonomy): domain Eukaryota; kingdom Viridiplantae; phylum Streptophyta; class Magnoliopsida; order Fabales; family Fabaceae; genus Chamaecrista; species Chamaecrista fasciculata. The sequence continues at coordinate 5,746 of QANZ01041110.1, read as the reverse complement.
AGTGCACAGTTCTGGTCGTCGAAAAACGCAAAACTCGTCAGTCGGAAGAACGCAATCGTGGGGGTGTGCGTCGTCTTGCTCGGTGTCGGTTTTTTCGTCCGCGTTTGGCGTTGCTGGGTTATTCGACTGTGGTTTCTGGCGTTCTTAAACGAACGATGATTTTTTTTTCATCGAACAACACATTCATTATTCTATGTTTTGTTTTAATTTGACGAGATTGTAAGCAAAAACAGAATAGATGCGTTTGAGAATGGGAGAAAAAGAAAGGATGATGGATTAAATAATTAATTAATGAGGGGGAAGCAACTACTTTTGACTTTGCGCTTGAAATCCATGGTTTTGATATAGTTGTAATTTTGGTCCCATAACTTTTGAAAACCTTGCACCGTTGGTCCCACTACTGATTTCCATCCATTATCTACCGCTAAAGATGATCTGACATACTGAGTTGGATGATGACGTGGCAAATATGGGTGAACTTATGGGACGGATGGAAATCAGCTTGGGACCAATGGTGAGACGTTTTTAGAAGTTGTGGGACCAAAATTGCAACAAAAAAATTATGGGACCAAATTGAGACCTTTGCCAAAGTTATGAGACCAAAATTGCAACAAAAAAAGTTATGGGACCAAATTGAAACCTTTTCCAAAGTTATGGGACCAAAAGTGCACTTTAGCCTAAATAATATTAGTTGTGAATATCGACAATTGTTTTTTGATATTCTCCATGTATAGAAGTTTAAAGTTTTCTTTGTAATCGTGTTTATCATCTCTAGTTTCTCGTGTACATCAATATCAGTCTATCCCTTCATTATGTATATAGAATTTGGCACATCCCCTTTCAATTCCTTTAGCCTATAAATAGAGGCTTTAGGAGTTGGTGTAAAAGATTGATAGTAGTTGAATGAAAGAATCACTCTCTCCTCATACTTTTCTCTCTACTTTGAATATTCTTATTTCTTATATTTTATAACAAAAATACATTTAAACGAGATGGCGAGCTCATATAATTTTGATGGGAAGATGTAAATGTTGGAGATTGTGCCCTAGGCCAATCATTTTGAGAATATGTTTTGAACATATTGATTAATTTATGGAGATAAATTAATGGTTATCATATTATTAGCATGTTTACTATGATAGCATCCGTAATTAATTATGGGATAATTAATCAAAATCTGTCCCTGGTCGATTGTTTTCGTGGGAGCGAAAATGAACTAAGACCAGCATAACCTCGGTGTATAGAGATACATGCACTAGATGCTGGAACGTGAGTCATGGTGCAATTACGTAAAGGGTTACGAGTTGTTGGACTGACCCGGAGAGTCCTGCATGGGTTTAGTCATCAGCTTGCCTCTCCTGTACGCCTGTCACGACGCCTTAGACCTGAGGTCATCATTATTCCGGCGTTGCAGTTGTCAGACTTTGGCTTAGTCTAACGTTGCCCGTAGCAGGGTAGCCATAAGGGCTAAGTATGGGTTTGGTTGATTGCCGTGCTGAGGAATGTGGATTGGCAAAAATGGGATTTTGTCCCTCATTAAATGAGAGATATCTAACTGGCGCCCTCGATGAGTCTGTCCAAGGAAATGCGTGGCCACGCTGGGATTTGGGACTTACTCAGGAAATCGAGAAAGTTGAGTTTGGATTATGGAAGACTTTCCTGTGCCTAATCCATGACCAAGATATCGTGTGACAATAGGTTCTTTGACAAGGTGGTACTAAGGTTAAGTCGGTTTTGGTAAAAACGATAACTCACGTGTTTTGGGTAGTCGTGATGGCTTGCTAGAGTCCGCTCACGACTTGTAAGTCATAGAGATGGCTTGCTGCCAACTTCACGTGAGGCCTGCTGGGTCACACATGAGTAGGATCAGGACACCGCTTAAAGGGACACGAATTAGGGTTAATTCGTGGGTCACTCCGGTGACAAAGTTTAAGACATAACAAAATGTCTAGGACATTAAGTCTTGTCTTAAGTAATCTACAGTTGTGATATATTTAAATTTGTAGGACAAGTTTAAATATATAATAATTGTTAAATGGTTAATAGGGATTAATCCATTTACAATTATAATATTAGGGAATAATAAATCAAATAAGGTTCCTAAAAGTTATGAGATTATTGATTTATAAAATTCACTAATATTGGATAAGAGGGTGGCGCCTCTTTTAGTGATTTTATTAATAAAATTGTTTTATTAATTTAAATCATGAGTTTGAATTTGCATTTGATTCAAGATTTGAATTAAAGATATTAGGGTAATATTTTAATTCAATAAAGAATTTAAATTCAAGATTCAAATTTGAATTAAAGATATTAAGGTAATATTTTAATTCAAAATCTTGGAAGATAATAAGTTGGTTATAACTTCCTAAGAGTTAGGAATGTTTTTAATTTATTAAATTCCAAGGAAAATAGGGATGAGTTAGGCACCTATCTAGTGGGACCCAAGGGAAGATTTGATCTTCCATTTGATTCTACAAGATAGCAATTTGAATTTGAATTAAAATATTAAGGTAATATTTTAATTAGATATGCAAGTCCTAAAATATGATATTATTGTAATGTCATGATTTTAGAATTATAAAATTCCCTATTTTTGGTAATTATAAAGGCTAAAAGTTGCCTAGCCCATGACCTAATCTTAAGAAGTGCAATTTTGTTTTCCTCCTTGTAGAGAGAGAGACAAAATCGCCTCCTTGCTTCCTAGAGAGAGAATTCGAATTTTCCTAAAGAGTTAGTGAGAAATTCGAGTTGTAGGATGATTAGGGTTTTGAGAGAAGAAAAACAAAAGGAGTTTTGTTGTTGTCTTCTCCTTTTGCGCCACCATCAAATTTGGTTCAAGAAAGAGTTCTAGAATCAAAAACTCTGTAGATTCAGTTCCCTGGTTCTTTTGGTGAAAAGAACAGAAGGCTAGCACCTTGGTGCCCGACAAACTGTTCGTGTGGATCACCGGTGGAGGAAGGACGCTGATAGTGGACTTCTCGAACTCGCCTGAGTACAACCAAGCCGATTGAAACTTTGAGGTATACCACTTATCTAACGAGGTTTTAAATTCAACTAGCGGATCTTGGGTGGGAAATCTTGGGCAGCGCATAAATTTTTGTTTAGACTTTTGCTTCCGCTGCGTGTTTTGCCTCGGGATTTCCCAACAGTGGTATCAGAGCCACACTAGTCCTGGATTTAAAATCGTGTTTTGTGTACATGTGATGTATGATTTGTGTGTTTACCGCTTTCAATCACATGCTTTGGTTTTACGAAAAATCCACCGAATAGTTTTCTTAAAACTGAATCTACGAAAAAGGTGCAAATTTATGTATATGATACATAAAGAAATCAATAGGATTGATTTGAAAAGTTTTCTTGACAATTGAGGCCAAAATCGAAATTCCTGTATAATTATAATTAAAAGTGTTTTAATTATAATATTATATGGGTGACTGAAAATTTATTAAAATTATGAATTTTAAAATTTTTGGGTCAATAGTTTAAATTCTTGAATGTGATTCCTGAATTTTATAATTATTGATAATGGGCCTAATTTCAAGAAAAGGCATGTTAAAATTGCACAACCCTAAATTGAACACATGATAAAATCGTTTTTGATATGTGTGTTTTTGGTATGCCGTGTTTGACAAATTGTATGAATTGTTCATATATGTAATTATGTGGTGTTGGATATGGCTCTAGGTTTTTGGTGTATACGGCCTGCGTGTCGTCTCCCTCTATCCGATGTAATTTTACTTTTCAGTTTATACCTCAATGTAACTGGGGTTTACTCTCTTGTAATTTTCTTTTTCTTTTTAGAAAAAAATTCTCTCATTGGCTTGGGAGAATTATTAGGATAGATGGGCCATATCTAAACACAATATATATGCTTTACTTTTAGTTTGTATGTGATACAAAGCGCTAGATGTATGTTTAGGATGCGATTTTAACATGCTATTTACCCTTTTAAACGCTACAACCACGTATACGATACGAGCGTGGGATTTTGCATATGATGCAAGATCCATGCACATGTTTATATGTATGTGATACATGGGGTAATAAACATGTGGCATGACTCGTTTAATTTTAAAAGGAGTTTTAAAATTAAACTATAAAACGGAACCTTTTAAATATCAAACCCTTTTAGAAAATCTTAAGTTTTAATGCCGTCAATAAAACACCCTGTTGAAATCTCGTTCATCGTAGAGCGGTTATCGCCCTCCGCGACACGTATCTACCTTGACCTTGAGGAGACACGGGTGAATGGGAGTTTCAATACGACGCCTATTGAAGTCTTGGTTCATTAAATGCGGTGATCGCCCTCCGCGACACGTGTTTAGTGGGGCCTTGATGATATGGGGTTGGGCTTCGGCCTCGTCGTTTGGGCCTAGCCATTCACAAGTTTTATTGTGTGACTTAATGGGGTTATCAAAACGGTTTTGGACCTCAAAGCATTAGATGGGATAAACATGCCATAATAAGTATCATATGATGATACAGTCCCATAAAGATCTAAGAGTCACATAGGATGTGATTGGTAAAGAGTTACCTACCTAAATAACCAAAGGGTGCATGATCGCCCTCCATGACGGTAAACTTTGGTGAAATATGGGTCTTAGCCACCAATAATAAATTTTACTGGGTTTTATAAAATGGTGGATATATTCCTGCTGTTTAAAACTTTTCATATCTTAAGTTGTAGAATCAATGGCAACAAATAATAGTTCATCACTATCACTGCGATCTGTCCTTGAGAAGGACAAGTTGTCTAGGACAAAATTCCTTAACTGGTGTTGTAATTTGAGAATTGTTCTCAACCCAACGAAGGATGCTGCTGACTTCCTTGACTGGTTTTGTAATTTGAGATTTGTTCTCACCCAACAAAGGAAATTTTATGTCCTAGAAGTCCCTCCCCTGAAGAGCATGCCAAGGACGCTCCAAGAGCTTAAAGAACTGCTTGGAGAAGCACTTCGATGACTCTGTGGACGTTGCTTGCCTGATGCTAGCCACAATAGTTCAAGGAGTTGAACAAGGGAATATTGTCGGCTGTTGAGATGGTCACACATCTCAGGGAAACGTTCCAAAATCAGGGAAAGGAAAGGGCAAAGGAAAGAAGAAATGAGACGCCGAGTTTGGTGGGACCAAGCCAGCGGCTGAGCCTAACCCACTACCTGCCAAGAAAGCAAGGCTTTCAAAGGATGCAATTTGCTTTTTGAGAAATTGCGAATTTTATATGGAAGATCAAAAGAATAAAAGAGAGATGAGATCTCTACTTCTGGTATCTTTGTTATAGACGTTCACTTGTCTACTATAACCGCTTGAGTATTAGATACAGCATGTGGTTTTCACATTTGATGTGAAGGGTCTTAGAGACAGTAGAAAGCTGAACAGAAGCGAGATGGACCTACGAGTGGGCAATAGAGCAAGGGTTGTTGCTGTTGTTGTGGGAACATGCGAGCTTGTTTTGCCCTCTGGGCTTAACTTATTGTTATCGTGTACCTTCTTTAAAGTTCAAACAATGCTTCTCTTTCTTATTTGATAAGGAAGGTTTTGCATGTGTTAACTGAAAAAGAATGGTGTCCAATTCATAAAGATGATGTTTATTTGCTTATGTGATTTGCAAGATAAACATTGCATCTTGAAATTTGAACGTCAACACGATAACTGTTGGGAATCCTAGGCGCCTAAGGCAGCGGAAGCAAAAATAAAAATGAAAATAAACGCCTAGGTCCTATGATTCCCGAACGGATCCGCTAGT
>QANZ01041098.1:160242-172417 GCA_003254925.1 Chamaecrista fasciculata | reverse complement strand
TATTTTTTATATTTATATTTTAAAAATATTTTTTGTTATGATAATTATTTAAATTTATTATTTTTTTACTCAACAATGACAAAATTATTATTTTATATCACAAAGTTGACTTAGGCCAAAAAAGAAAAGACAAGGCTGACCTTGTCAAGTAGATAGCTAGACAAGATCAACAATATTCTCAAGCTACTTGACAAAGTTAGAATTTCTTTATTAAAGAAATAAAATGGCCATTTATCAAAGACACTTTGTTATATGTTAGTTATGATTGTCAAACTTTACTTTAATTAGAAGCTTTAACCTAAAATCTCTCGTTTTGTACTTTTCATAAATAAAATAATCTAAAGTCTGGAGGTATGCCCTGACCTTGGTGAGTCTCCGGGGCCAACTCACCTTAACTTTTTTTAACCGAAAAAAAAATAATCTAAATGAAAAAGTTTCAAACCTATAAATTCCTCCTCATAATATTACATATTAGAGTTTGATTAATGAGATTGATACATATATACATATATATATTTTCAGAATGCAAAGAAATAACAGTGGAACACATGCAGCATGTGCAGCATGCAAGCATCAAAGGAAAAAATGCAGTTCAAATTGTGTGTTGGCACCTTATTTTCCAGCCAGCCGAAACCAAGAATTTCAAGCAGTGCACAAAGTGTTCGGAGTAAGCAACATAACAAAATTAGTTAAAAATGTGAAGGAAAATGATCGAATAAGTGTTGTGGATTCTTTAGTATGGGAAGCATTTTGCAGGCAGAGAGATCCAATTCTGGGTCCTTATGGAGAATACAAAAAGGCATCAGATAAGTATAAAAATCTCTTGAATAACCAGTCTAATAAAATAACACAAGATTGCAATACTCAGATGTTGCATTTACCAACTCATCATCATCAAGACTTGAAGACTAGTGTTCAAGATCACTTCAATAATAATGGATGGAATAATGGAAGCAAAGGGATGCATAGAGGGGAAGGAGTAGTTCCTAGTGTTTTGGATTATCTTCATAATCCTCATCAACATAAGAATAATGGGATTATTGATTCTACCATTTATGGATTAGATTTTTCACAAGAAATGGGAAATTTGAGGTCCGAAGTTGTCATCGATCAATTTCAACAACACCATCAACCATTTTATAATCCAGGTAATGATATCTCTTAATATTTCACTAATAATTATATATATTACCTAATAATCCAAATCCTTAATTTATTCTTAATTATTTTATATTGAGAGAATAGAGATATCTTTTAGTTTTTTTTTTTATTTTTAGAATTCTATCTTTAGAAATTTGTTTTATGCTAAAAAATCAATTAGCTAAATATCAATTTGGATTGATTTTTTTAAAATATATACCAATTTGGATTGATTTGATTGATAAAAAAACTAGGCCTTTGATATAAAAAAATAAACATTTTTGGGCACCTCATTTTCTAGGTCTAGTTCTATATGATTACGTCTAATAGGAATAGGCTAACCAAGTTCAATCTAATTATCTATGATATATTATATATGGGTGGAGCTTTTGGTGGTACTCCCACTTATATTAAAATAAAAATACTACATGTAATTAAAATAAGAGAAAATTTATTATTTGATCTTTCTTTTTTTACTAAGTTAACAATTTGGTCTCTCATTTATTTTACATACATATTTGCGTGCCAGTTAGGGCACGCAAAGCCCCTAGTAATAAATATGATTACATCATAATACTTAATATAGGTTCACTAGGTCGCTACTTAAGCAAGTGTCGAGGGTTCGAATCCCACATTTTGTCTACTGTAACCAATTGACCAGCGGCAAACCCTTAAATAAAGCACAAACCCGCGAATGACTAATTCTTAGCTTGTCGGGCTACGGATACCTTGGGCAACCGAAAATAAAAATATTATCAAAATTAATTAGGATTGAGACGAGTGAAATTATCTCCTTTTAATTATTGCCACTACTGAATTAATGACATTTTGTCGCCGCTAAAGAATGAGAACTTGTGGCGATACCCATGGCAGAAGATTTAGTGGTGACTTCCATCATGTCGCCACTAAATCTTGACACTGATGCCATACGTAGAGAGACTTTGATGTTATCATTATTCATTATAGAAGTTTTTTTTTTTGCCTGATTATAGAAAATTTTCAATAGCCATTGTTCTTACTACATAAAAGATTTTGTGACATTTTCTGTCATCATATTTAAGCAAATGTACGTCATCATCACCTTCTTTGTGATGACTTTTGTCGTCATAAATCGTGTTGAAAATTAAAAAAATTGAAAAGCCCCTACATATCAACAACAACACTGAAATAATAGTCACCGTAGTAGAAATTTTGAAATTATTATAATTTACTAAAATGTTTCTGTGACTACTTTAGTCGCCTTAGGGAAACTGACATTCATACAGATAAATTAAAAAATAATCATAAATTGGAGCTAAATTGGTTACTTCTTCGTTATAGGGTAACTTGAGAGATTTTTAAAGTAATAATTCAGTGTTTCTCAACTATTTTTCTCCCCATTGTTTCGATGCTAGTGCAGGTCATCATCAATTCAATTAAATGACTACAAATTGAAGGCTTCACCTTTTGGAGGAAGGGTCGATATTGTTCTCGGTATCTTTTTTCTTCAGCTAATTGAAGAAATATTGTATGAAAATATTTATAAATAGTAAATTCTTACGGATCAAATGAAAATATGTGATTTTTAACTTCTGCGAAGTGCAAGTTTCAATTTTTTGTTTTTGTCCTCTGTTACAGTTATGTTTAGTTTTCCGTTATTATACAACAAATAAGAAAAAAACACCAATATTTTCTGGTACCTAATACATATCATGATCAGTGTAAAGCTAAAGCATGGGAAATGGACATATACGCGGTGACAATGAAACTCCATATATTTAAAATCCTCCCATTAAATATTGTGTGTATATATATAAAGTGAATGTTTGAATAATTGGTCTTATATATAAGCCATTTTCAATTTAGTAAAGGATGTTTTAAAAGTTTCATTTTGATCAATGGAATATGTAACTTTTTTAAATTGGTTCTACCATTACAATCCGTCAATTTTCTTTATTATGGATGACCTCTAGAATTGATGAGAATATTGAAACGCATTTTTGGAGGTGCAAGAACTTCCAAGGTAAGATAAAATAGCTTATTTTCAGTGTTTGTTATGAGAAACTTCAGTTAGAGTGAAGTAGATTGTAACGTTTTTGTTGGATTGATGCTTTTATTGTGGACGAACAAAACCTTGCTATACGAATGCTTAAAATGAAGCCATTGAGGAAAAAAAAAAAAAAAAAAAAAAGACCCTTTCGTGCCCCTAACNAAAAAAAAAAAAAAAAAAAGCAAAAGACCCTTTCGTGCCCCTAACGTTTGGGGTCAGTTTCAGTTATGCCTCTAACGTTTGTTTTGTGTCAGTTATGCCCCCAATGTAAAACGTTGGTGTCAAATGTCAATTATACCTTAACTTCAATTTTTTTGAGCCAAAGTCTTATTTTGATCCTTCAAGTTTGCTCAAAGTTCCGTTTTGGACCCTCAAGTCTCTGGCGAACTTTCCGACGAGATACACGGCGACCTCGACAACTACGAAAACTCCTAATCCAAGGTTTTTTGATCTCCTAATTAAGTTCAATGACGACCTTCATTTTGCAAAAAAATGGCTGGCAAGCCTCCGAAAAATTACACAATCGCTGAAAATCATATTTCCGGTCATTTGTTCACAAAATGAAGGCCTCCATTGAACTCAGAATGTCAAAAAACCTTGGATTAAGAGTTTTCGTAATCGTCAGGGCCGCCATGTATCTTGTCGGAAAGTTCGTCGGAGACTTGAGGGACTAAAACGGAATTTGAGAAAACTTGAGGGACCAAAATAGGACTTTGGCCTAAAAAAAATTGAAGTTAGGTGTTACAAACTGAGAAAAGATAAAAGCTGGAAGAGAAAGAGAATGATGAAAATGGAGGAATGCTTGTCTATTTCCCAGAAAAAGAGAAAATACAGCAGAGAGGCCCTATTCGAGTCAAGGACACAACTCCAAAGCAAAAGAAAATAGTCCAAATTCTACCTAAGGCCAAATTATTACACACAGATGGAATATAACAATGATTGGCTAACGACAATGGCCCCTCAGCTCTAACAGCTGGAAAAACGGTAAACAACGATGAGAATTCTAGAAAGGGAATCTTTCCCTATCCCATACGATAATCCTGGGTCCACTTTGGTGCATGCGTCTCACGAGTGCTACGTCTTGGTCCTGCCAACGTGTCTTCCATGTCCACCTCAGCTGCCTTTGTGGCCTCAGCTGCCTCTATGGCTGCCACGCTAGGCTGATTCCTATCATTAGGGTATAATTGATACCAATGTTTCACATTTGCGGCATAATTGAAACTGACCCCAAACATTAAGGACATGAAAGGGTCTTTTGTAAAAAAAAAAAAAAAAACAATAAGAAGGCTTCAAAGAGTTAATAGGGATCTCTAAACATATTAGAAGAACATTTTGATAAACAAGAAAGAATCCAAAAGAAATAAAAAAATAAAAAATGGCAAAACACCCTTTCATGCCCCTAACGTTTGCAGTGATTTTCAGTTATGCCCTTAACGTTTCATTTTGTTCAGACATGCCCTCAATGTGCAACCAACGTTTCAATTATGCCCTCAATTTTGACTCAATGCACATGTGGCAATTTTTTTTGCTTATGTCATTTTTTTTTGTTTGACTTGATTACGTGACATCATGACTGGGCATTCTTTTTTTTTTCCACCTTGGCATGATGACTGGATTTACATTTTTGAACATAAAAATTGAGTAAACTAGCAAATCAGTCCCTGGATTTACATTTTTCATCATCTTCATTCATTTTAGTCCCAAATTCTCAAAATAAAATTGTAAAGTGTCCCAAAACACTTCCAAACATTTCAATTTAGTCCTTAAAAGTATTAAAAACCCTAAAACCTAAACTCTAAAATTCTAAACCCTAAAACCCTAACCCCTAAACCCCTAAAAAAACCACTCTCTTGCAATTTGGTCCCTAGGTCCTCAAATTTATTAAATCAGAATTAAAAAAAAATACTACCAAGTTTTAAGTTCTATCTTCCGCCTTTCGTAATCTGATCAAAACATTTTTAATAATATTCCTTTCATCATCATCGTCTTGAACTCGTCAAAATTGACATTACCGTCGCTGCGGAATCAACGGATTTGATCATATTGCGACATTCATCGACGGAGCAGGTCAATCCCAAACGATTTAACACCTGGTGGAGCTCGGTGTCAGAGATGAGGCCATTATTGTCCTGATCGTAGAGGTTAAACGCATCTCAGAGTTCCGACGAGTCGTCGTCGGTGGCGCAGGAGCGGCAGAACACGGCGAACTCCGATATGTTAATGAAGCCGTCTTTGTCGGTGTCTAGGTCTTCCATTACACACTTGAGCTGTGATTCGGGAACGCTTTTGCCCAGATTACGAAAGGAGGAAGATAGAACTTAAAACTTGGTAGTATTTTTTTTTTAAATTCTGATTTAATAAATTTGAGGACCTAGGGACCAAATTGCAAGAGAGTGGTTTTTTAGGGGTTTAGGGGTTAGGGTTTTAGGGTTTAGAATTTTAGAGTTTAGGTTTTAGCGTTTTTAATACTTTTAAGGACTAAATTGAAATGTTTGGAAGTGTTTTGGGACACTTTACAATTTTATTTTGAGAATTTGGGACTAAAATGAATGAAGATGATGAAAAATGTAAATCCAGGGACTGATTTGCTAGTTTACTCAATTTTTATGTTCAAAAATGTAAATCCAGTCATCATGCCAAGGTGGAAAAAAAAAAAGAATGCCCAGTCATGATGCCACGTAATCAAGTCAAACAAAAAAAAATGACACATAAGCAAAAAAAATTGCCACATGTGCATTGAGTCAAAATTGAGGGCATAATTGAAACGTTGGTTGCACATTGAGGGCATGTTTGAACAAAATGAAACGTTAAGGGCATAACTGAAAATCACTGCAAACGTTAGGGGCATGAAATGGTGTTTTGCCAATAAAAAATTAATAAAAAATGCGATTTAACCTTATTTACTAACGGTCTTAACTTGATAGAGAAAAAACTCTTAAAAAACTAGTACATAATTTCGAACTCTTCAAAAGTTACTAATTTTATTTCTTTGATCATGAAATTAGTTATTCACTTTAGGGACTTGATTTGACCTCGTTTGTTGATAGTTCTAAAGTATTCGTCAAAAGAAACTCGAATCTTTAAATTTGTCGCATTTTAACTTGTTAAAATGAAAGAGATATAACTACATTCAATATTTTTTGGACTAATTTGAAACATCATAAAAACATATAGAACCAATCTGAAACAAATGAAAGATAAAGGACCAATTTGAAATCTACTCCGTACATAAGGGACCAATTTGAGACTTTGGCCTATTAAGAGAGAGAGAAAGAGAAAAAAACACACTTGACTTAAAAAGGTCCAATCTCTAATCTCTATACCCATCTCCCAAAACCCACTTCTAAGCCTAAAAGAGGAAGTCTAATCTCCTAAATCAACAACCCCAATACATCAAACGACAGCTAGCTCATGAGTTGGAAAGTGGAGACGCAGCAACAGCAGCAGCGTGAAGGAGCCAGAAACAGAGGGAAGAGGAAGAGAGATTGAGATAGAGATGGATTGCAGAGAGGAAAAAGACAACCCAAAAACTCAGATAGTACTTGGAGATCGTCGCATTCTCACTGTATGTCTTAACTTCTCTTCCCTACCTGTTTCATGAGATGTTCTCTGATTTTCTTTGCATGTCGGGTGTCCATCCTAATTATAATTGTTGCTCTTCTTAGTTTTTACAAAAGGGGATTGATCTATTGAGTAATAATTTATTGTTTCTTCAATGACTTTGTGCACCCAAACTGTTCGATGAAAGGCTTCAAAGAGTTTTCTTAAATTCTTTTCTTTGTTCTCATCATATTAGTAATTGTGATATTGGTTTGTTCTCATCATATTAGTAATTGAGATATTTGTGCACATTTCCTTGGAATGGTATTGCTGCAATTTACACAATGTTCTCTTATGGCTTCTAGGACGCTTATTTGACATTTCAAAGGAAATGGACGATGGAGCCTTCTCTCTTTCGTTTGTTCTTTTTTTCTTTTGTGTTTCGTCATCATGGCATTTTACTTTTGGGGTTTCAATGTTTAGCTTTGGATTGAATTTTATTAGTTTTGGATTGGAGTTTCAATGTTTAGTATTGAAATTTTATGGTTCTATTTAATGACAAATAATCTTCAAAAATTGTTTATTTTTGGCTTAAGTGCACTTTTGGTCCCCTAACTTTCGCAAAGGTCTCAATTTGGTCCCCTAACTTTTTTTGTTGCAATTTTGGTCCCCTAACTTTTGAAAACGTCTCACCATGGTCCCCTAACTTTTTTGTTGCAATCCTCTAACTTTTGAAAACGTCTCACCATTGGTCCCAAGTTAGGGGACCAAAATTGAGACTTTTGCGAAAGTTAGGGGACCTACGGTGAGACGTTTTCAAAAGTTAGGGGACCAAAATTACAACAATAAAAGTTAGGGGACCAAAATTGCAACAAAAAAAGTTAGGGGACCAAATTGAAACCTTTGCGAAAGTTAAGGGACCAAAAGTGCACTTAAGCCTTTATTTTTTGTTTCTCCCTGGCCCCTGCTGAAAATTTAAATGTATACTTCCATTAACAAAATCAATGGTATGAGAGAGAGGCATATAAAGGTTTCTACATGTGCTTAACGTGCTTAACTATATTATATATCCTAGAAAATCAACATCTAATATGACGAATGTGGCTTTAGCATTAATATTTATGTGACATGGCAAACATATAAAACATGGTTATCCATTATACTAGTTAATGTCAGAACATTGCTGACATACAGAGAATTTCACCACAAGGTTTCTTCTTTTGGCCCTACATCGTTGATTTTCATTAATTAGTTATACACAGCTAATTCAGTAGGATCTCAGTTTTTGAACGTCTAAAGAAGATCTATATTGGTTCCATTCATATATTGTTGTATTATTAATTTGGTTGTGGTAATCTTTGTTAAATTTTTTTTTTTGAACAATAATCTTTGTTAAATTAGACTTGGAGGCTATGCATATCACTGTACACATATCCTGACTGTTGTATTGATATCTTTTATGATTTGTAACTGATTTCTGATTTTATCTTTGTATGTGGCATTTTTTAATAAAGGACAATGTGTAGCTGTAGGATCCTAGTGATAAATGAAATGAATACTCCTTTTCCACCATGTGAAAGTGCTATTCTGTAGAAATGATGTAAGAAATACGATGATTTTTCGATGCGGAGCTGCGCATTTTGTACCCTTTGTCTTTATGGCCATCTAATTCATATTGCCTCTATGTATGCTACTGCTTTATTTATTTCTTGTACACTCAGTATCTCTGGAAATTTTTAAAGTCTTCGTCTCTGTTGTCATAGGCTTCTCAATTACTAAATTAGTCTATAAAAGATGGTGATTGGGGTAACAAGGCGCTGCAATTTTTTCCCTTTTATCTGTCTTCTGACCCAATGTCCTCCAGCACGCTTGGTGTCGTCATTGCAAAATCTTGAGCAGGTTGTTAGAACTGAAGTAGAAACCAAAAATTATGACAAAATTCCTGATCACCTCATTTCCTCAGGGTCCTGCCAAAGTCCAAATCCTTTTTCTTTCTTTTCTACTTATCCTCAAAACTTAAGAGTGCAAATTATTGATGAAATGTTACAATCATTTATACCTCTCAGACCTCGTTCTAAGGCCCAGAAAGCTTATTCCTATCTTCTTTCTTATACCCTTGAAAGCTCCCATCCTTTCCCCCTCGCTCTTGCCATCCTACAACGGACTCTTCGTTCTGGTTGCATTCCTGTTCCTCAAACGCATGTACTTCTCACATCTGCTTGGCTGGACAAGCGATGCCAATCTCATTCTGTTTCTGATATTTTACTTGAGATGCAATCAATCGGATATCATCCTGACTGCAAGACTTGTAATTATCTACTATCATCTCTTTGTGATGTCGATCAGTTGGTCGAAGCGATTAAAGTCCTGAAAGGCATGAGCAGAGCCGGGTGTTTCCCTGACACAGAGAGTCATGGCATTGTGATTGGAGCATTGTGCAGAGTAAGAAAGACCGCCGAGGCACTGAACATGATGAAGCAAATGGTGACAAAATATGGGTTGACCCCACGGCAGGGAACACTGCTGAAGTTGTTGGCTGCCTTACGGGCGAATCGGGAGATATGGAAGGCTGTTGAGATGATTGAGTTCCTGGAGAAAGAGGGTTATTTAGTTGGATTTGAGAGTTATGAGATGGTAACTGAAGGGTGCTTGGAGAAAGGTGAGTATGTGTTAGCTGGAAAGGTTGCAATGGCCATGACAGAGAGAGGGTTTATACCATATATCAGTGTCAGACACAAGATAATTGAAGGTTTGGCCAGTATTGGTGAGTGGAAGATTGCTTGTACTGTGAGGCAAAGATTTGCAGCACTTGGGTCTTGAAACCTCTTTGAGCTGAAAAGGATGAGTGCAGAGAACAAGTACATATTGCAAAAATTCTGTGGCATGTGAATATATACTGGGATCATTTATTTTTTGGGGGGACTAAACTTATATATAATTTCTTCTATCATTGTTATAAAGTTTTGCAATGAAAATAAGACAAGTGACAAATAATTTTTGCATAATCAATCATGTAGAGGAAGAGAGAGAATATAAATATTGTTATTGAAAAATTTTAAGAATAAATATATAACGAATTTCATATAGTATTTTTTAAAAAGAAATATCAAAGTATCAAACACAACAGTTTCAGATGATCTAAACTTCTGGGCAGAGAAGTGCAGCACTGAGATCTAGGATTAGAGAATGGATTGAGAATGATTGTTTAGGACTTGATTTGGGTTTTATAGAGAGGATAGTTTGAAAGTTTGAGTTGAGTGGCTACACTTGGTTGGAATGGTGTGACTATCATAACATTAATCTGATGTTTGAAAATATATCTGGTGGGGTTTATTTGGTTTGCAGCTTCTAACTTCTTGTGGAGCCATTTTTGGTGAAATGTAGATCAAGAGAAATAGTTTTTTTTTTCTTTTCCAAATCTACTGTTAAAGTATTTTTATTGCAAGTTATTAAGATAAATATGAGAAAAGTAATATGTATATATAGTTATTCATTATTTACCACTAGGTGTATGAATCGATCAATACCAACATATTTTTATCTATTTATAACATGTTTAGAATAAAATAAACCAGTTTTATTTAAATGATTTTAGACTTTCAAATCAAAAGAATTAAATAATTTATCAAGTGTTAATTCTTTTTTATTTTAAGAAGTACTCTTTAAAAAAATAAAGTGCTTTACTAAACACTCTCTAAGAGGCATAATATAAAATTCCCAAGTACACCCTTCATACATATATAATGAGGGTTTTGTCAAGCTCGATCTTCTCATCAGCATTAAACATTTAAACCCTAAAAAAATCTAATTGGAATGATGGAAGAAGATAGCTTGGTATAATGTAGGCACACACGAGCACAGAAGGAGAGGACGCATATACCCTACATGTGGGAATGGTTGGACAACAAAAGCAAAGAGCGCACACACACACACACACTGTGTATGCAAATTGCAAACTGCAAAGTACAAACAATTCACATGGGTGCAGGACATGATCTTTAGAAAAGTACTTTTAAGTTTTAACTAAAATAATGAAATGCAAACTCATTTTTGTTTGTTTTTAATTAAAAGATCTATGACACTTGATTTTTTTTGTTATACAATAATATAATTATATTATTTTGATATAAATAGAGTCGTCAAAACGAGTCAGCTCGGCTCACTCGAGCTGGCTCGTCACGAGCTGCGGCTCGCGCGAGCTGGCTCACGCGAGCCAGAGACCCGGTTTTACTAACCCAACTCACCAATTTAGTGAGTCGGGTTAGCCCACTTAACCCACCAACCATTAAATTTTTTTTTCATTTTTACCCACTTTTTTAAATTAAAAATATCAATGAGCAGTAGCATACAACAATACATTTTCAACACCTTTCAAAATCAACAAGCCATATAAAACATGAGAAGAAGTTAGATAAGGGTTTGATGTAGTAGGGAAAAGAATTCTAAAGAAGCTAATAAAGGGCTACAATTGACAAGACAGTAAAGGGCTGCAATTGACAAGAGAGAGAGAGAGAGAGAGTGAGTGAGCCTAGATATTTTTAGTTTTAAGATTTTATTTTTTAAATTTACAATATTTTTTTCAAAAAAATAAGGTGGGTTGACTCACTAACTCGCTAACTCACTTGAGCTAGGCCACCACGAGCCGTGAGTTAAGTGAGTTAATCCACTTCAGCAAAATTTTTGGTGAGTCGAATTTTCTCAATCCAACTCGTCAATTTAGCGAGTTAAACGAGTCAATTCACTGAGTTTGGCTCGTTTTGACTGGTCTAGATATAAATTTTAGTATAAATAGTTGAGAGTAGAAAGTTAAGTGCCAAAATTTAAAGTATGAGTCGGTCCCTTATCTAGACTTTGGTTATGAGATAATTGTTGTCGCATTGATTTGTCAACAATCTCCCTCTTAGGCAGCAATTGCCTTGTTGGAAACCAAATTAAACTTATGACACTGCCTTTAATACTAGTTATTAGATCAAGCGCTTAAAGGCTACTAGGTCAAAAATTACAATTACTGACAAGGATGCAATTCTATTTCTTTGACATACATATAATATATTCTCAAGGATTATAGTTCGATTATAACTCAGGGTCTGTTTGGCAGCACCAAAATCCTGATCCAATCCTAATCCAATCTCATCTCATTCTAGGATTGAATGAACAGTACTGGATTTGGTTTTTATTGAACCCTCCATCTCATCTCATCTCATCTCATCTCATCCAAATCATAATCCCATCCAATTTTCTTTTACATTTACTAATCTACCCCTATTCATATACCTATATTTACCTACACTTTAATACAAATATAAAAAAGAGAACTAGACAAAATAGTAATTTTACATACCCTCATTTATTACACTTATAATTTTCTCTCTCTATCTATCATTTCTCATTATTTTTTTATCTTTTCCACTCACATTTTTTCTCTTTCTCTCTCTCTCACACACACATACACCTCTCTCTCTCTTT
>QANZ01041098.1:125865-159552 GCA_003254925.1 Chamaecrista fasciculata | reverse complement strand
TTCGAATTTATGGACCAAATTGTATTCTTAAAAATAATTCCAATATTATTTGGATTGACCCCTAATCTCATCCACTTGGATTTGGATTGACCCCTAACCCTCAATCCAAAATTTTCTCATCCTCACAATTTCCAATACAATATCACACTTCCCAATATCATCTCATCTCAATCTCATTTCAACCAAAAAACAACAAAACACCTTCATCTCATCCAATCCAATCTCATCTCATCTCATCTCATCTCATTATTTCCTACCATTTCTACCCCTATACAAATCACAAAAATCCATCTACTTTTTCCTACCAACCACAATCATTACAACCCCTTTTATATAATTTCACACCCTATTTAACATCATTCTCAATAAAATCACCCAAACACCAATACATCATCTCATCTCATCCAATTAAATTATAATCTCATCCCATCCATTTGGATTGGATTGGATTGGATTGGATTAGGATTGGGGTTCTCCCAATCAGGCCCTCAATCTTATATCCAAATCGCTGCCATGAAACAATACCTAGCGCATCTTAACTTCATAAATATAAGAAGCCCAAGTTAATGTTAATTGAGTCTAATCATATATTGATTGTTGATATAGCAACGACCTCAAATTTTAGATCCATTTTCTTTCAGTGACATATGAAATAATAAATAGTAATGTGATTATAAATAATGGAGTAGCTAGAAAGGGTGGAAAAGAGAATTAAGGATGGTCCCAAATCCCCATTGAGGAGGTTGTGAGAGAAATTGCAAAAGAAAAAAAAGAAAGAGAGAATTCTATAATAAGTAAAAAGCAGTAACACAAGAAGCGGGCACAAAGGCACGTGGTGGCTGATTCCACTAGTGTGCGACTTTCCAGTAATACCGTTGAGACCCCCAAATTGCAAATTCCTCTTTCATCTCTCTCCCTCCTAATTATCCAACCTCTTCATAGCTGTCCAATATGACCCCACTGCTCAAAAACATATATACACACATTAATACCCCTCAAAATTCTTGGGGTTTTAAACCCAACATACATACATAACATAGAAACTATGCACCCTTAGAATTAGAATTAGAAAAAAAAGTGTATAGTTTTTATATAAAAAAAAAATAATAAAAAGGCCATATCGATCATTCTTTACTATTTTTCTTCTTCTTCTTCTTATAATTATATTGTTGCTGTTGTTCTTGTGGCTTTCCTAGCTTCCCCCTCTTCACATTAATTCCCTTGTTGAGCTTTTCTGGGTATAGAAATATATAGAATTCATCGTCCATTGATTGATTGATTTGCATAGAGGATTTGTTAAAAATTCTTTTCGTTTAATCTCTCTTCTATCTCTTATATGGACAGTTGTTGGAGTTTAATTGAAACCAGAATTCTTTGTTTCATGCATGCAAATTAAAAGGGGAGTCGCTAGCTAGCTGCAGGAGATTATTATTTCATATATATATATATATATTTATATGTGCTGAAATTTTCAGGCTTTTTTTAATTTGTGTTTGGATTATTAAGGTCTTCTGAAAAGAGAAGAAATTTGTTCTTCTTTTTTCTCCAATTTAGAGAAAAATTGTACATAGATGGCACAATTACCTCCTAAAATCCCAAACATGAATCCAAATTGGTCTCATTTTCCGGATTATTCTAATCCCTTGAATGTGCCTTCCATAGCAAGTTTGAGCCCAGAGACTGATAATATAGTTGGCACCTCTGCCGCCGCCACCACCACCACCGGTCATCAGAACCCGGCCTGGGTGGACGAGTTTTTGGACTTCTCGGCTGCGAGGCGTGGGGCCCACCGGCGGTCGGTGAGCGATTCGATAGCCTTCATGGAGGCACCCATGTTGGAGGATTGTCGTGTTAGTCCGGGGAATATAAGGCCCAGATCAGGAGTTGATGAACATCATGATGAGAATAATAATGATGATGGTGAGTTTGAGAGATTTGATGATGAGCAATTAATGTCCATGTTTAGTGATGACATACCTGGGGCTGCTATGCCTCCTCCTACGTTTTCATCTTCAAATCCTTCAACTCCATCTGAGAACAGCGTCCATAATGATGATAAAGAAATTTCCAATCATCATCATCAACAACAACAAAATAATAATTTAGTACTGCAGAAAGATATTCATGAGAGGGAAGATCATCAGAATCAACAACAACAGCAGCAGCAACAATTATTGAAAAATGAAACCGATGAGGTTGGTGAAAGCGAACACGAAACACAAGTTCCAAATAATAACACCTTCACAACTTCTTCCAGCGACAAGATTACTGATCCTAAGAGAGTCAAAAGGTATGTACTTTAATTATTACCTTATAACCATGCAACCTTAATTGTTCTTAATCCGACATGATTTTTCCGAATAAAGAATATATGTAAAAAAAAATCTTAAATTATTTTGGCATAATTAATTTACTGAGCAATAATTAATTAGTGATATATACCTTTTATTGTAAAATGGATGAGTAAAATATCTTGTTTTGACCAAAATAATAATAGATATAATTAGTTATTAGTGTTCAATGATGTATGATGAGTTAATTCTGAAAATGTGTGTACTTGTTTGGCATATCAGAATACTGGCAAACAGGCAATCTGCACAAAGATCACGGGTGCGGAAGCTGCAATACATATCAGAGCTGGAACGAAGTGTGACTTCATTGCAGGTGCCACTAGTTTTCATGATAATTATATATAATGGGCATGGCTGAATTAATTAATTAATGAGTAGTATTCGATATTATTATTAATTAAATCTTATACTATTTGAAGGCGGAAGTTTCGGTATTGTCACCTCGGGTTGCATTTTTGGATCATCAACGTTTGCTTCTAAATGTTGACAACAGTGCTCTTAAGCAAAGAATCGCCGCCCTTGCTCAAGATAAGATCTTCAAGGATGGTACTTTTCTTCAATCTCTTCTATACTTTTTTTCAACAGTGTTTTGGGCTAAATAAGTTTTTTTAATTAAGAAAAAATCACAGATTAAATGAATTGCTTTCTCAACTTAAATGAATTACATTAAGATCGCTGAGTTTTAGATCGGGGCAAAAAATCATTGTTGAATTTTAAAATTTAGTAGATAGACACCTTGAATTTTTAATTTTGATCACTTAGAAAACTTGATAGATAGAACCGTTTGAACTTTCAGTTTTTCTCATTAATTAAGACTCCTAAATAACCTTACTTTTTTGAAAACATGGGGTCCTAAGTGAACAAATTGAAAGTTTAGAAGGTTTATCTATCAAGTTTTGAAACTCAATGGTTCAAAGTGAACAAAGTTGAAAACTCAAGGGTTCCTTCTGTCAAGTTTTAAAACTTAGATATTTTATGTCTCTAACCTAAAAGTCAATATAATTTAACTTATACATTTAGTTTCATATACTAAATAGTTGAAAATATAGCTAATAGAAAAGTAATAATTGACGCATTATTATGATGATGATTATTATTTTTTGGCCTGAATGATGATTATTATTATTTTGGTAGAAGATGAATTGCATATGGTATTTTAAACACCTAATTATTGTCATTAAGTTTGAAGCTGAATGGACCATGTATATATGTACGAATAAACTAAATATTTCTCTCAAAAAATATAATATAAGAACTTGTTATACTATGAATTAGATAGATATATATGTTGTATTTTGTATAAAAAAAACCCATTTGCATGCATGCATACTTACTTATAATAAGAAACTTTCTCATCATCATATGTGGCTTGTCTCCAATTAAGCCCTCAATTATTTCTTATATCTCTTTAAACTTCACAAATTCACAAAAAAAAAATGTATCATTTTAGAAGATCCAGATCTGTTTGGTCACCATGGTTCTGATCATGTTGTACATATGGATATATATGCAGCACATCAAGAGGCACTGAAGAGGGAAATAGAGAGATTGAGGCAAGTATATCACCAACAAAACCTAAAGAAGATGGAATGTGGTGCAAGCTCAGCAATACCTTCCTCTTCTCCAAATCCACAGTGTAATAATAATAATAATAATAATAATAATAATAATAATAATGGTCTCACTGAAAATGAACACATTCTCAACGTTTAATTTGAACCCTCCTCATTATCAATCATCACCATCTCATCTAGCTAGTTTATGTATCATACTGTTCATTAACCTTGTTACTGTATAAAAGCAACTTCAGACTGAGTACGTACGTCTTGGATCAGAAGAGAGAAAAACAGAATATATATTTATATATATATTACATTTGAGTGTACCAACTGGTTGTACAATATAAGAATGGAATTTTATCATCATGTTTTGTATGAGTTTATTTATTGAGGATTATATATGTAGGAATTTCTCATAAAAAAAAGGAGGAGGTGAAAGAGAATTAAGAGATGGATGGTGATTTTCTTCTGTGGTTGGCAGTAATATTACTATTGCAATATGGAATTAATGGTGTCAGAGAATATGGTGAAAGAATTAGAATCTCATTTTTTTGTATTATTATTATTATAGCTAAATGATGACGATGGATCGATGAAGAGAGAAATATAATGTTGAGTGAGAAATTATTATATTTAGGGTGGTGAGGCCATTGGTGGTACTATGTGAGAAACAGAGCAGTCACGTGATGTGTTTACTTTAAAGAAATTTAAAGAATGAATGAATATGAATTGTGAGTGTATTGCATTTGCATGGGACCACTCAATGTTGTGCATGATTAAAATGCTAAGTAACACATGTGCGCCACAAGGTTGAAGAACAGTAGTGTCCTCTGCCTGCTTTTAAGAGTAAAAGACTAAAAGGATCTATTCAAGCTAGAGAGAAAAGTGAAAGTTGTCAAGTTATATATATAAAGATGATATTTAGTTCTATGATTTTTAAGAACTAAATAGTGTAAAATAATTTTTTAATGATTAATTTATATATTTATTCTATGTTGATTATAAAGCTCTTTATTTCCCTTTAACATTAGGGAAGAGATATCCAGTGAATTCTTTTAATTTCTTTTTGTTTATTATAGTTTATATATATATAAGATTTCTCTATCTCTCCTCTTTTTTGTTTGGAGTGGCGAAACAAGACTAGTGGGGTTGTGTTTGGATGGATGAAAGGAAGGCATAGTGAACTACTGGGGTTGTAGTCCTCTGGGTTTGTTGTACTATTTTACTGCTACGCTTGAATGTTATGTAATGATCTTTATTTGATGTATCAATTTTAAATAAAAAAGAGAAAAAGTGTATATAATAATTCAATCTCATTGTATTTGTTGAAAGTTACATATCCGTCTCACTTTTTTAGAACCAAAAGAGAAAGGGGATGTTTATTTATGATTAAATTGGAGAAATTTGAGCGCTTTTTATTCTCTAATAATATATAAAGCAGAGAGATCCCTTTTGATGAATGAAGACTAAACTCTTTTATTTGGTCTCATAGTTCTCTACTCTTTGCTCTCTACATTGACATGAAAGATGACTGCTTTTGACTGCTAGCTATGATATTTACTGATTCATTAGATTTATTCTTTTATTTTCCGTGTTTGGTACCCCTTTTTTGAGAGTGGATCCACTAAACACAAATCTTCTACAATATGTGAATTGAATGATCTTGATGGTTTGCTGAAATATTCAAATACAGACCTATTGAAATGGACAATCAAGATCATTCAATTCACATACTTCAATATACCACCCATATTTCAAGAGAAAGTTCTTGTAAATTTTGGTGTTGCTAGTAATCAGATCTGGAACTTAGCTTGTTATGCAAACATATGGTTTCATTAGTCTCCTTTCTTTCTTTCTTTCTTTTTTTTTTTGATAAATAGTCTCCTTTCTTGAATTGCCTTTAATATTTGTTTGAAAATCAAATCTCAACAATCATGCAAAATCACACAACAAATCATGAGAATGCCTAATTAAACAAAAAATAAACAAATTTAATATGATTCGACTAGTAAAATCTAAGTTCATAGTAGCATAGCACAAAAACCATTAGTGATTAAGATACGAAAATGAATATCTCTAATCACATACAGATTTATAGTTAGAGATGATCATAAATAAAGTATGAGTCAGATATCATAACTGTCCTTATTTTATAACTCGAATATGAGTGAGTATTAAAATTAATTATCATCTTCAAATTCTACAAATACTCAAATAGTTAAATCTTCATATTTGAATCTAAATAGGTAAGATCTACACTTCATCGTACTCTCTTTTCTTTTCTTTTCTTTTATCTCTTTAATTTTATAAAAAATATAGAGAAATGAAATATAGAAAGATCCAATCTCAATATCTCATGACATAGGCGTTTAAACTTGAAGCCTTCTTTTTATAACTCAACTAACTTTCTCACCATTAGAGAACACCCCTACTTTAATGTTCTAGTTTGCAGAATTACTTCACTTCTCTATATTTGATCACAAAAATATTGATACCCATCCACGTTGATGTTACATTTCTGGACCAACATTCAGCTTCGTTTCCATGTGGATCATCACGAAGTTGGTATCCCTTTATTCAAAACTTGATTTTGATTGTGACTGACGAATGCCACGAAAATAAAAAGCAAAAGAAAAAAACTGAAGTAGAAAATTTTTTTTTTGTTACAATTGAATTTTATTAAAAATTATTTTTTTTCTTTTGACCTTGTGCATTCAAGATCTGTATATCTTTTAAAAATATATATTAAAGCAAAACTTGCATTGTAATTTAAGTTGTACAATTTTTTTTTATTATTTGACGTCGTTTCTTGTAGTATGATTAAAGCAGTGACTAGTGAGGCACAAACTATAAATGACGCAAATATGAAATTACAAAAACATATCATATTGTAACATTTTTAATAGACTAAATTCTATAATTTTATTTTTTATTAACAGAATTTAAAAATGTATAATAGAATGATTCATTAATTTATCCTTATTTTTATTAGTAACATAAGAAGGTATTGGCTAACATTATTACTGATTCTGGAACCTTTCAACAATAAAGGACATAACCGCTTGAATCTATGTCTGTCATTCAGTCTATTCTAACTAAAAGGGAACCTGCTAGATAATGCTGTCACCATAGTTGGCTATGAAGAAACTATAGGGATGATAATGAGTAAAGTTTAAGAGAAAGTTTCACCAACATGGTCTATTCATCCCAAACAACACAAGTGAAATCAAACAAAATACCGAAAGTTTTTCCTAACCTAAATATAGAGAAATTGCCAAAGATGAGGAGAAAAATGGAAAAAGAGAGAAGTTGAGCATACCTCATTCATGGCTGACTCTACCAACGACAAACAAGAGCCACATGGCTAACAGCAAAACCCAATGCCTCCTAGTGTTTTGTCGCACAAATTTATTTTGACAAGGTTGTGATTTTTAGATTAAGTACTTTAGTGGCTGTTGGCAGTTCGTAACACTAAAATCAATGATAAGTACGCTTTTATTTGTTTCTCTAGTTCAACACTATTTACAAATTATGCTTTATATATTATTATATTTGTATTATCTGAACAATTGTAAGTACTATTTAGCTTTTTTATAATATAATCCTTTAAAAAAAAGAATCGCCAAACCTGCAAACAACTTGCCGGTTATCAAGTTTCCCAGGGCTCTTTCTTCAGAATTTTTATTTTATTTTTCAAATCACATTTGAAAATTCAATAAACTATTTTTGAAAGAGATACATAGACAGTCTAATCAAATATAACAGAAATGTTATTTTAAAAAAAATGAAAAGGGACTTGAGCCAAAAACAAAACCAACCGGTTCTACTCATTCAAACTTCCGCCCTAATTCAGTGCCCACAAGTTAAAATACATTCATCAAGGCCAGGAAAATGTTACGTTCAAAATTGGTTAATTAGAATAGAATACCATTCTGCAAATAGTGCCCATTATATAAGAAAACTAAAAATCACCCTAAGTTAATCATAATTTTATAAAACAACTAGATAACATCACAATTTTAAACTTGAGGCAATCAATTTCAAAACCCCAGCTTTGCAGTCCCTCATAAACCTGGGCAACAATAATTTGGAGAAACACTGTGCAGTCCATGAAGCAAAAAGACTTAACTTTATAAGGAGAATCACCTGTGTATCCTTTTCAAGTGAAAGGATAGAAGTTTGAAAACAGCAAGCTGCCAAGAAAAATATATGCTGCAGAGTACACCCAAATCATGCGTCCCCATTGACGAGATTTTGCATGAGATATCATGTATGAAGCAAACCAATAGAGAGGAGGGTTGGCAGACAAGAAACGAGTGGCAACCTGTTTTATGAGTTATAATATATCACGAGTAGGATTTTAGGATCAGGAGGATTCAACAAATCGTGACTAGAAAGTTTAAAAAAGTTAAAAATTGGCAACAGTATCCTTTTTTAATTAATTTTTGAAATTTAGGGTCATTTTTAATTTCATCCTGAAAGTTATTTTCGCTTTCAGTTTTTTTGTCTAGTGCTTATAAAAATTCTTCATGTTAGCCTTAATTGTTAATTTTTTCAAAATTAATCTAGTTTGTCGATTATGTGATGAGCAAAACGCAAAAATTTACATATCTTGAATGTATTCATGCTAGTTGGTTATTTACCCAAAAAAAAAAGAAGTTCAAACGTTGTTGCGCTTAAGTTATATTATTGGATTCAATATTAAAACAATATCTTCATCTGACCAACAAATTAATTTTTTTAACACAAACTTATATAGAATTAACCTATCCGGAAAGATCTATCCATCAATAACCTTACGGTTGACATGTGCAAGGATAGAACACGCTGGCGTCAGTTGATCCATATAGCCGACCCCACCTAGTGGGAAAAGGCTTTTGGTTGTTGTTGTTGTTGTAAACTTATATAGAATTAAGGTTTAAGAAGGCATTAAAAATTCTACAAACATTAGGCAACGAATTGAAAATTAAAAAACTTTAGGATCGAGGTTGAAAATGACAATTGAAGTTTAGAGACAAAAACAAATCTCCAAAAACTTTTGGTATTTCTCATTTTCAGTTCTTATGACATGAAAAGTAGAAGCAGAAATCAAAAGACTGTCGACAATATTAAAACTGACCTGTACATGCATGATGAAAAAGGCAGTGCCTGCCATGAATCCCAAATGTAATACAAAAGGCAGAACAGAGGCAGATAAGTATCCCGGCAAAACTACTGGCTCAGATTCTTTGTAAACAGCAGCAGCATCTCGATGGATCACCTTCTTTCTCCTCTTGAGATTTAAATTTTCTGTTTCAGAACATTGAGTTAAAAAGACGCGCACGTTACAATTGTGTAAATTATAATTAGCAGTAATGCATTCATTTGTGCAAAGTGAATACATACTTATGTACCTAAGAATATCAATGAACTGACCACCAGTTATAAGTGACAGATTACCAAACAAGGATGAAGTGACAAAAAAGACAAGTGGGTGAACCATATATTTAAAAGGATAAATTTGGCCACTAAATAGAAACCGTTTATGAATCCCAAGTCATTGAATTACTTGGAACTATTCCATAAATTACAAGTCCTTCCAACTATGCTTATCGCATCAAATTGTAAAACACAATCATCTGACAGATATTTGAGGTATACCTTCTACCTTAACTGAGGGTATGGCCGAAGAGCAAGCCATGTTTAACCTTGAGACATCATCTGAAAGAAACAGAACTCCACAATGCTTTTCCTCAATGGAAGTTCGAAAACCAAGAGAAAAAAAGTTCTGAGGTCTGGACTTCGCATAATGGACAATTGCACACAATGACAGAGAGAGAATTGGGGATGCGAGCAGAAAGTTAGGCAATTGCTTCAACTGAAAATATCTAAGGAAGCCTACACCCCTGGACAGAAATAACCAACCACACCAATATGTCAGATTATTTAAAATCAAGTTCTTTCCTCCAATCTACATATGAAGTCTCTGCAATTGCTAGTAATAATTTTATTATTTTAAGAAAAAGAAAAGTCCAGCCAATACCAAGAGTTCATTTAACTAGTGGAATAACACAAATGGAAGTGAAAGACAACTTACCAATAATGACTTTGGATGTAATTGTAAAGCAATGGAACCCTTGCCTTGCACCAAGGCCTTAATTCATCATGAGAACGTCCACCGCAAATATTTTGATATCCATAAA
Organism: Chamaecrista fasciculata; assembly: GCA_003254925.1. Taxonomy (NCBI): domain Eukaryota; kingdom Viridiplantae; phylum Streptophyta; class Magnoliopsida; order Fabales; family Fabaceae; genus Chamaecrista; species Chamaecrista fasciculata. The sequence goes on along the minus strand of QANZ01041098.1, from coordinate 149,460 downwards.
CTTGGAAAGCTATAAATGGAGCAAAGATACATGCACAACGTAAAGCTCCAGCAATAACAACTAGAAATGCCAACTGGTGGAAAAAAGAAAAAAAGCATGTCAACAAATAATAAAAACTCCAAGGTTTCAAGAGCACTAAAGCTGTAAAAATCTAATTCTTGCAATTATACGAGCAGAATATTTCACATGCCTAAACCTAGAAAACAACAGTAGGTGTTCAGGTACAGAAGATAAAACTTATGAAATCTGGTAAAAAGAAGGGGTTGGTCAGTTGATCCAATTAAAAAGCAAGACGTAGATCACTGGTTCTACTTCTCAGAAATATACATACGTACTAAACAGACTATGATTGCTGCATTGGGTTGCAATGACACTGTAGTTATTGTAGTGAAATATATTCTCTAATATCTAATGTCTATAAATGTTAAGCGTCATGTTAGTCAGAATTTACCAGCTACATTTCCCAAGAAAGCATTTTCGCATCGTCTGTTTCATTTCTTATTGTTAATGTAAAGTAAAGACTTTAAAACAGGAAAACGGCAGTCAGTTAAAATTACACAGAGATTAGAGTTATGACCATTTCTAACTATGTTTCCAAAAAAAATAATCATATAGGTAGGTTATAGAGCTGCTCTTATCATTAAAGGAGTAAAGGATGAGGGAAAAAGGAAGGATAGGCGAAGGGACTAACACCAGTTTTCCTTTTCTGAAACATAGCATCATAAGCCCGATGCATTGTCTGAAAACAGAAATAGCCAGCATTCACCACTCCATTAGACCTTGCCCAACCAGAGAGAGCAAGATAAAGAACAGCTAAACTATTTCTGCCAGATATTAAATGGTACAATCCTCCAAGTGAAAGAAAAGAATACAAACTTTCTGTGTATCTGCAATTGCAAGCAAATAATCAAATTTAGTTTACAAGGTCATGTAGGGTTTATATATGATATATAGGAATGAAAACATTACATTGATGAATAAAATATGGAGGCCGGATTAAAGCAGAATAAGATCGAAGCCAGTAATGCTGCTTCAGGGTCCTTCAATATGGTAGTGGAAAGCCTGCCGGAGTTATAGTAAAAAAAAAAAAAAAAAAANAAAAAAAAAAAAAAAAAAAAAAAAAGGTGATGGTCAATGTTTTCCAAAATAACACTGCACAGGAAACTTGCATGTTAATTCAAAATCTAGAAAATGAAGTGATGAACATCCACTAGGATAAATAGCAGGAAAAAATGTAGAAGGTAAACACAGCCATGCCACTGCCATCGAAAGCAATTTAGGTTGATTGTGAAAATTAAAAGAAATTTGGAGTTTTACAGTTAGAGGGACTTTTAGTTTTAGGCAGTTTGAGAATTAAGAATCACTTTAGATTAGAAGTTTCCTGCATTCCATTTGAGACCTTAGGACTTCCCATAAATGAAAAACCCTACTTGTTAGCTATACAACCATTTTTGCCACAAAAAAATACCTTCTCTATTCTTTCTTAATGCTCCTTTCCCTCCCAAAACCGACCAAATTTGATTGTTAAAGAAGTCTGAAAATCAGCTAGACAAAGCTAACTCTCATTGAATAAACCAAACAACTTATTCCAGATATGCCAAGACACTCATAATGCCAAAAGAGATGGCCAGCACCATTCACGCAAAACTAGCCACGTACATTTGCCAGCCATAGACCACTAGAAACTGGTATAACTAATAAATCACATTAATTCCCAAATAAGGAAAATGTAATCAGCACTAGGGTGTCAGATGTAAAAGTTGATGTGCACATGTCCTAGTGTTGTCAAGGGAAATAACTTATTTCTTTTAAATGGTGTAGGAAAAATAAAAATGAACATTCTTTTTTACATTCCCTTTATCAAGATGCAATTTAACCACCAATTCATTTTTCTTTACCTAAGACCAATTATATACTTATATTTCTGAACTCTAGTTTTTTTTTCTAAGCTCAAATAGTGTTGCAAACAAGTCTTCAATAAAGACATTGATGAAAATCAAAATTTGATTTAGTATGCCATTGTTTTCAATGTACTAAAATAAACAGCACAACAAAACATTTGCCAAGAATTTATCATACACTGTACTGCCATGGAAATTCGTACACAGATCTCCATTCTATCAAATTCCCCTATCTATTTTTATTTTTAGTTCAGATTTTACCTATTCACTCGAACCCGCCCAATCTCAAATGGTAATAAGATCTGGAATAACTGTTCTTAAATCTAAAATCAAATCAAATACCAATTCATGGAAATAATTAAAAGAAAGAATGCAAGCTCAGGCAGCTCACCTGTAAAAGTAAAGAGCAGCAAATACAAATGCAATATTATTGATTACATAACCAGACACTGCTAAAACAGCTCTCTCACCAATAAGTGGCACTAATGGGCCAAAAACTGTCAGAAAATAGAGAATAGTTCAGGGCAAACAAAATTGAAATGAAAACATGCCTAACTAAAACCAAGGTTATAAACAGAAAAGGAATTTTCTCAAACCTGTGTGTGACAAGAGGGAAATGCAAATAGGAAGGAGCGGTAAGAAGGCATAGGATTGTTCATACTCATAGCCACATTGAGCAATACGCACAAAGTAGACAGAATCCCAAACTATTCCACGTTCAATGGCAGAACCCAAGCGGGGCCAAAGCAGAGATTGGTCGGAAGAGTCATGGATAGGCTTAATGTTAGATACAGTGAGGCAATTAGGATTTAATGGTGCAGAGGTGTCGTAAGGGGAAACCAGAATTTGGAAGATGACAATTAGTGTGAAGACCAGAAATCTAGAGATTATAGCAGACTTTAATACTAGAGATTGATGAGGCACCAATGTTGATGGAATATTTGTCATTTTGGAAAGAGAGAAAATGGGGATAGAACTACCAAACAAGAAAATAGTTACTAGGGTCTCAAAAACAGGATCACATTAAAGTCATAATACTCAAAATTGTCCTCCACATGCCCTGAAAGAAAATCCATATATAACATGAGAACTGAGTTTCAAATGGAACATATGCAGTACAGAAAAGGCCAAAACAATGTGCTGCAATATAAAAATAAAAAAACAACAAAAACTGGGCAATAGAAACTATTCATGTGAGATACAGAATTTAATGTATGGGTCACCGAGAATTCCTCAAATAATCGACCAAAATCAATGTGTTAGGTATCATATCAGGGAAAAGTTCATGAAAGATAAATGGGTCCTTCAGAGAGCAAACCAACCTTGAGAGAGAAACACTGAATCTGAGAGTGTGCCAAGGGCTGAGGAGTAATTACCAATTTCAGAACCAAATTTTATTCACTAATTAGTGTGAGGCTCATGCTATGCAGGTTTTTTCCTGAAAAATTAATGCAGCATAAACAAAATGTAATGAAGACAAAATTAAAGAACATTTGCCACACTAAAAGATAATATTTTAAATAAAGCGCCAAAACAAGGTAATATGTACAACCACTTAAACCCGAAAACCCTCACATGTAAAAGAGAATTTAAAGCATCTAAATGTGAAAAAAAATGGTTTCATAAAGAGTAGCCGTGAAAACCTTAATTTATGTAAATGAAAAGAACACTTCAAAGAACCTGAATACCCACTCAAAAGCAGTACCAAGCTCTAGTAATTTAAGAAGGACACAATAAACTCACCCAGAAAAGGCACAAGGTTTTGGTGAACTGAACATAATCACTACACGCAAGGTTGAAAGAGGATTCGAAAGGTGGGTAGCATAACATCATCAAATGGAAATTTAGTACATGAAAAAGATGGACAACAGCCTCATAGCTTTAGCATAATCAGACAGCTTCAAAACATACTCAAATGTAGATTCAAAACATGGTGGGGGGGAGTACAACACTACAGGTCAACAAAATGACATTGAAACACACTCAAGTGGATGTTTTCTCAGTCTCGTTGCAGTAGAAAGAAGAAGGAACTAAAAAATGAAAGGAATAGCAGCTAAACACAACCTGAATTTAAGATCTCCAAACCATCGAAATCTAGCCCATGAGATCACGACGGCACATGATAAAGATGCCCAGAGCAAGACGAGAAAAATCCTAGGCCCTATCTACCAGCAATCCAACGAACCGTAAACAATCAACAGACCAAATCAGCACTCGAAGAAAATCGAAGAAGAAAAAAAGAAAGCACCTCTAGCTTCGAAATTGCGGGAGCAGGAACGTCCAGCGTTTTCCGGCGAACTGACGTGAAGGCGAAGAACAGCAGTGGCTATCCGGCGAGCTAGAGGCGTGGGGCATCTTAGGGACTAGGGAGTAACGTCTTCTCTTCTTTTTTTTTTTCTAGTTTTAAAATGCGAATTTGGTCCTATACCTTTACTTCATGTCTCAAATTAGTCCTATATCTTTTTTGTCTCGAATTTGGTCCTGTATCTTTGCTTCAGGTCCCAAATCAGTCTTATATTTTTTTTTGTCTTAAATTTGGTCCCATATATTTTGAAAACCTCTCATCGTTAGTCCGTCCATTTTAAATTATAGTTTAGTCCTGAAAACTTCAAGTCCCTTTCCCTTTAGTCCCTGACTATCAAAATGAAAGTGAAAGAGCATCCCCAAAGATTATTTGAGTGAGATTTCAGTGAGGGTTGAGGTTTTTGGATGAGTTCTTAAGTTTCTCGATGATTTCCGTACATTTTCCAGTGAGTTTGGGGCATTTTTCGGTGGATTTTAAATTTTCTGCGTTTTCAGTTTTGGTCCATCTGTCATTTGCTTTAATTTGTATTATTTTTGAATTTCTATTCCATTTCATGAAGAATTCATGGATTAGGGACCAAGATTTAAGGTTTGAGAATCTTCAGGGATGCTCTTTCACTTTCATTTTGATAGTCAAGGACTAAAGTGAAAGGGACTTGAAGTTTTCAGGACTAAACTGTAATTTAAAATGGACGGAGAACTAATGGTGGGAAGTTTTCAAAACATATGGGACCAAAATTGAAACAAGAAAAGATATAGAACTAATTTAGAACCTGGAGCAAAGATACATGACCAAATTCAATTATTAAGAGATTAAATTATATATTTTATCTATTTTAAGACAAAATTATTGACTCAACCGAACAAAATCAATTCTCTCTATTCTTTTTTTTTTTAACTATTCTCTCTATTCTTTTTTGTTGGTTTAGGATTCATGAGTTTGTTTTACTTGTCATGGATTCGACGAGATTAATTTTTGGGTAAATTGCAGTTTGGTACCCTGTGGTTAGGAGCGATTCCACTTTTGTACCCTGAAAGAAAAATTTTTGCAACTTGGGCCCCGTGGTTTGCTCCGTTAACAAATTGGTCCCCTATACTTTATTTCCGTCAAGATTTAACGGAAAATGTGATTATGACCATCTTAAAATGTCAAAAACCTCCCAACAAGTCTTCTCTTATGCGTTTAAGTCCTTTGCCTTTCCTAAAAGGAACCAAAACATAAAGAAAACAGAAACTAAAGGGTACATTATGTAATTTTACTGTTGAGTTGAAAATAATTACAAAAGGGTCTTTAGAATTTTAATATTACAAAATTTTCTCTTTTTCATAATATTTCTTTTGAATAGGTCCTTGAAACTTCGTCTTCTTCGTCCTCTTCTTCTTCCGTCTTTCTCAGTTTGTTTCTATCAGCTCATAAATTGGACCATTTTGCCCTCAATCGCTCTTCGTATAGTCACAAACATAGAGCTAGTTCCTCATCCAGACGCAGATTCCTCTACTCCAGCATGGGAAGAAATAGTCCGATCCGCTTCTTTTAGAAAACCACACTCAACGAGTTTTTATTTGTCTATGGATTTCACATCTGGGTATATATATTATCGCTGAATTGATTACAACATGAGTAAGTAATGTTCTTTAATCTGTGTAGCTCAATTGAACATTCTTAGGTCATGATTTAGGGTTTTTTTTCTTTTGCTTTTCCATTTTATCAGATTAGAGGCAGAGGTTATTGATAGGATAATTAAGAAGAAAATAAAGGTACTGAGTGATAAATGCTTAGGTGTTGCTGTTGCTGATGATCTAGTTGAGAAAGAAGAAAAAGAACGGTGCTGGACTAGTTGAAGAAGAACGGTGCTGATGCTTTGGTTATTTGGGTGGGTCTTTTTTTTGAGGTTGAGAAAAAAAAATTGTGAAATTCAGAAATTCATTTGTGGCTTTCTGTTCCTGAGAATCCTCTCTCCCTCGTAGATTAGATTTTTCTTTTCTTTTCTTTTTTATTTTAAACTCTGTTTCACACAGTAAATGCAAGTGTTGATTATATTATATTAGTATACATCTGAATCACACTGTCCAGATCTTATTTGATGTTGATTTTGTTGTTGAGAGGATTTTTGATTTGCGGGGTTTGATTTTGGAAAAATTTGGGAGTTTTGATTTGTTTGTAGTGTACTTAATGAAAAATTCAGCTTCTGGTAGTTGAATATGAGGATTTTTTTGATAAATCATAGATGCTCATATGTCTTTTGAAGTTTTAAGGACTATTTTGATAAAGATCATAAACTTTTGGGATTAAAGTGTAATTAAATCAGGACCTATTCAAAAGAAATCTTATGAAAAGAAGAAAATTATGTAATATTAAAATTCTAAAGACCCTTTTATAATTATTTTCAACTCAACAGTAAAATTACATAATGTACCCTTTAATTTCTATTTTCTTTATGTTTTGATCCCTTTTAGTAAAGGGAAAGGACTTAAACGCATAAGAGAAGACTTATTGGGAGGTTTTTAACATTTTAAGGTGGTCACAATCACATTTTCCGTTAAATCATAACGGAAATAAAGCACAGGGACCAATTCGTTACCGGAGCAAACCACAGAGCACCAAACTGCAAAAAATTTTCTTTCAAAGTACCAAATTGCAATTTACCCTTAATTTTTTGTATAATCAAAAGTATGATATTGTTGAAAGGACTCTTACTATTTCGCTAGTGAAGCCCACACTAAGATTAATGATTATAGGCGGGAATACTCATCGCTTAAATCGAAAAAAATAATAATAATTGAAACTATTTTGCAGGTGAAAAAAGTCAAAAACAATTATCCCTTCAGTATACTGTTTGAGATATCTCCCAGCGAAAATTTAGATGAGAATTCATTTTGAGAGACACTCTCTGTTAGACCGTCTAAAGATCTCGTTGGTCAGAAACTATTTTAATAACAGCATAGGTTACCAACTGAGCATATCGGTTCGAAACATAAATATTAAATACTTAAATACTGAACAACGAAAACCATACTTTTTTTCAAACGTTCCCTCAAGCACAATCTGATAAAATACTGATAACTGCATATCAAAAAAGAGTATTTAACAAATATTTATGTACAAGTACAAGCTTCAACTTGATTTCCGCGTCTGGATTTAAAATTTGAGGATTTAGCACTATATAAGGTAATAATCAATCAGCCTACAGTCCTATCCAACTCACTAAACTTCACGCAGTATGATGAAATATCACAGTAAATACAGCTGCTAGTTCTCGTCACTATTTCCCACACCAAGCAAAAAAGCGAGCACACAGGATAGGTGCAACATGAATTCCAAGCTTACCTGCATCAGCGAAAATACATTTAGGCAGCAATATACAAACTGAGTTCCTGTCAGAAAGGTTCAAGGAATTGTTCATTAACAAATGTGATTATTCATTTAGTCAAATTCAGGGTTGCAATCAGCAATTCCTAATTAGACCTGTTATTGCAATTCACTGTATCGGCTCTAAATAATGAAAACATGTTATCAACGTTGCTAGAGGTGGAAAAATTCTCACATAATCAGGTCTCAAAGGAAATAGGAACCCTATTGTCTGCTTCTAACATAATTATCTGAAGATTTTCCATTAAAAAGAAGGGTAAAAAAGGAACTTACATGTAGTTTCTATGTTTTTGCTATCATATTTACAAATCACAATAAAAAAATTTGAATTATTTGTTTATTTTTATTACTCACCACCCTATGATTGACTCATTTTAAAAATTTCCTCCATACGTTTAGTATAAAGAATTTTATTTAACTCTGATCAATAAAAGACAAGACAGATGAATTTTAACCGCTCTCTAAATTCGCAGGGGCAACAAGTCAAGTTTCCTATTTATGGCTAAATCAGGAAAGTTGTAGCAGTTAATGACAAAAGTCAGAGCCTATGCTAAAACATTATTCTTAGAAATCCTACCATTACAAACTATCTTATTACCTACTTGAACAGATCCGAATAAGATGTGCTTGACTCTAATGATGCTGACATGTACTAAAAACAACAGATATTATATAACCGTTTGATGCAAAGTGAAGATTTCTGAAAATTAATGAGGAAAACAGCATTACAACAGTAAGCAGTCACTAACTCTACAGGAGGAATCTCTAATGCAGCCGTGAAGAAGAAATAAACAAGAGTAGACAACATCATCTGTATAAGATTACTGTAATATCTTATCACGACACCAGCTGTATAGCATATAAAATTGCCATTAAACCACGCTTGACAATGAAAAAGTTACCATTTGAAATGCCCTACTCAATACTTGAATCAGATTTTTACTCTCCCATATAAATATCATTATCAGACAGTCAAAGAATAGATGAGAAATAAACAAAATAGGCTCAACTGTTGTCAGATAAAAAGAATTTCAAGTCACTACACAAAATGAACAAGAGGTCATGCCATATGCACATAACTGTTTGCTTAGATAAGCATCAGCAAACACACACTCGCGGTTAAGAACTAATGGGAAAGATAAACCTTACTCAGCAGTTTGTTCGTCACTTGGAACACATTCTGGAGGAGCTGAAACCTTGCGTTTCCCAGTCAAAGCTTTCACTTGATCCTCAATTGCCAGCAACCTGTTACCCAGTAACTGAACTTGATTTTGGTGATCTTCAAGTTTAACTATCCAGCTTTCTGCAATTTCTTTGAATTTCTTTTCAATCACAAGACGCTTTATCCTTTCTTCTTCTTCTTGCTTCAGACGTTCCTTTTCCAGCTCCATCACACTCAGAACAAGACCCCCAGACCCAGGTACATCTTTGTAAAGGGGTTCATCAGCTTGTGGACAAAGAGCTCTATATTCAGCAAAAGTTTTTTGTGATTCCTTTAAGGCCTTTCTGTAGCCATCCAGTAGGCTTGACATCATATATAGTTCCTTCTCTAGCCGATATACCTCCATCTGTCTCTTCTGACTCTCTTCCATCTTTGCCTTGTGCAAATGCTCGATCATGCTATCCCGCTTCTGCAGCTCATTCAGCAAGAGTTGTTGATTCATCGTTGATTCTTCACAAGACTGCTCTTTAGTTGCATACATCATTCTAGCTTTCCCCATCCAATGTTCTATTTGCTCCATGCACATTTCAAAGTCAGCTGGCTTAGAATTCCATGGGCTATCACTTCGGAGTCGCTTGTTACTGCCATTTAGAGAATGATGAGAGTTATTATTATCATGAGCAATGTCTCTCTTGTGACCATTATTAAAAAGTGATGCTCCAGAAATCATATGGGTATCTTCTCTAGAGGAAAGAAAATCTCCTACAGAATTGTCACGAAGTTCAATCGCAGAATTAAAAGGCATTTGCGCTGCATCCATTACTTGTATAAGACTCCCTGAAGCCATCCCCTCCAAAGGAATGCACTTTGGGGATAAATGGAACCCTCCCTCGTGCTCATCTTCTTCTGCCTCTTCTTCTTCCTCCTCCTCCTCCTCCTCTTCTCCCCCTTCTTGAACTTCTTCTCCCTCATCCTCTTTCTTTGGCTCACAGTCCAAACTATTCACTTCACTGAAACTACATGGCCGCAAGAGAGGCTCACCCACATTGTTCTTCCGATGCAATAGCCACTGCCCAGGTTCTTCTTCCTTAGGCTCCTCAAAATCCATAATGTGTTCACCTAAATCTTGCTCCTTTTCAACTTCAACTTTTTCAGTGTTATCTTGCCCCAGGCTCAATTCAATGTTGTGTTCACTCAACTCTTGAGATGGACCATCATCAACTCCACTCAGTTTCAAATCACTACTCCCATCCTCTACTCTACCCATTTTCAAACCATCACTCTCATCCTCAACTCCACCCATTTTCAAATCACCGCTCCCATCCACAGCTTCACCCATTTTCAAATCACCACTGCTATCCTCAACTCCACCCATTTTCAGAACACCAATATCATCCTCAGCTCCACCCATTTTCAAATCACCACTCCCATCCTCAACTCCACCAACTTTCAAATCATCATTCCCATCCTCAACTCCGCCAATTTTCAAATCATCATTCTCACCCTCAACTCTACCCATTTTCAAATCATCATTCACATCCTTAACTCCTCCCATTTTCAGATCACCACTCCCATCCTCAAAACCTCCCATTTTCAGATCACCACTCCCATCCTCAACTTCACTCATTTTCAAATCACCACTCCTATCCTCAACTCCACCCATTTTCAAATCACCACTCACATCCTCAACTCCACCCATTTTCAAATCACCACTCATATCCTCAACTCCACCCATTTTCAAATCACCACCCCCATCCTCGTCTTCTTCCTCCTCCTCCTCCTCATCTTTCACCTCGGTCTCCACCTTAGGCTCTTCTCTAAGGATTTCCTCACGCTGAAACTTAATTAAATGCTGTAGATGCGATGCATAGTAACAACTCACCAACTGTGGGTTTTTCAATTCTTTTTCCACCATGTACCAAATCAATCCCGCCCAATCAACCTTCCCCAAATTCCCCTCCTTGATCATCTTAGTATACGCCAGAACCTCAGAAGGCATGATATAGGTATCTTCATGCAAAAGCATCCAATTCGACACGACTTCCTCAATGAAAGAAATAGATTCTGCCATGTCTAGCGTCTCCAATACATCGTCTGTAGACTCTGTAACAGCAGGCTTTTTCTTTGGCGGCAACTTCAGCGCACGACCCAAGTCAGCCCGATTTAACATAATTCTGATTCCATTCACATAGGAGTAGCGCGCGGAAGGTGCATAATCGGATATCAATTGCGCCACGAGATCGGTCTTAATGTTTCTATCAAACTCAATATGAACAAAATCCCAGAGCCCTAGCCGCCGCAGGAGTGTCTCGTGGCTCGTAAAGTCAAGAGCCTTTGCGGGTACAAAGGGTATGGGTTTAAGGGTTTCGACGAGTACCTGAAACTTCTCCAGAGTCTTCTTCTTCTTCTTCAGAGCAGTCCTCTTCGGCCCCATTTTCTTCCGCTTCGGCCCTCGGCGGCTGCTGGCGTCAGCATTCCGAGGAGAGGGAGCCGAACTGGTATCGGGGTCGTCGGGAATTTGAGGATCCGGCTGAACCTCGACGCAATCATCCTGTGGCTGTTCAGACTCTTGAGGGACTCCTTGAGGATTGGGGTCGTCTTGTTCGGCGAAATTCGCAGGATCTTGAGGATCCGGAATTAGGGTTTTGGGAGATTGGGAATCGGAATGTGGGTTTTGCTGGTCTTCGCTTTGTTGATCCATGGCCAAATTAGGGGTTTGGGAGGGCAAAAGATCGTCGGAAATCTGAGGATTTGGGATGCTCATGATGGTAAAAGCAGTGACTTTGGGATTCAGAACGTCCCAAACAGTGAGAGTCCGAGACGGAGAAAGGCCTGGATCGATCACTGCAAACTCAAAATATTTTGATTAGGAGAAGAAAACACGAAACCGAAAGTCATTTTTTTACCATGGTTAGTGGACCCACTATCTTTCTTCCCCAAAACATTCCTTTTTTTTGGCCAAATCTTCCCCAAAACATTCACTTTTGGTCTTTTTAAAAAAAAAAATTATATTTTAACATTTTTATGAGATTAGTAATTTAGTATAATTAGTATAACTATAATTATATTTATTAATTTTTGTTTGCAAATATATTTATGACTAAATTAACTATTTAATTACTAAAAAATTATCTGGTTAATCTTTTAATTTTTAAAATATTAAAATATATAATTTGCTTTTTAAAATACAATAATATATTTATTACTATTTTATAAATTAAATAATATATCGTTTTAATCTTTTAAATATAAAATTATTTTAATTTTTTAATAATTAAATTGTAACGAGATAATATTATTTAATTTACTACTTCATATTTATTGATAAATTTGGAAACAAAAGGAATAAGAATTAGATAGCATTATTAAGATAAGAGATGTCATATATAAAAGTTTCAAAATAAGAAATCCTTTTTGGTCAATCAGAAGAGGAAATGGCAATTGATTGTGGATACGATACGAGATGATAAACTTTAGCTTAAGGCAATTGATCGTGGATATACATGATGCCATGATGGATATACATGATGATTCTCCCGGACGATTGCATATCCCTTTATCATTTATTATCATATTTATTACCTAATTTAAAAATTTCTTCAGTCCCCGAGTTTTTTTTTTTTTAACAATTCAGTCCCCGAGTTTAAGTGTATTGGAAATTTGGAATTTAGTCGATTTACAAAAAGTGGTAAGAAGTCAAATTATCTTTACTAGTGTGAGTTTGTGTAAACTTTTTTTTTTTTAAATACCCTTATTCATTATTAGTTCCATCTCTTCAAATAATGACTTCTACTCTTTGAATAGTTATGTCCTTTCTTTTCATAAATACTCCTATATGATTAGGAGCATCCCTTCAAATGATGATTTTTACTCTCTAAATAACTATATCCTTTCTCTTTATAAATACTCTTACATCATTAGATACATCTCTACAAATAATAACTTTTATTGTTTGTATAGTCATATCTTTTCTTATCATTCCATAAATACTCTTACATGATTAGATATCTCTCTTCAAATAATAACTTTTAGGAATTATCTAACATGTGCCCTTAGGACACATTTTAAGGTTTCTTTTGATTGGTCAAGTGAGATGCAATTGCTGAAAAACTAATCAAGAACAATGATACACAAATCAAGAGCAATTCATAGATACAAAAGAATTTAAGTTGTAGTCTCAAATTCATAATCTAGATTTCAAAAAATTGATGAAAGATTGTTGTAATGTTCAAAATATAAATTGTAATACATAATGGGAACAAAATGTGTACATTTTAATCCATGAAGATTTTGAGAGTCACCTTATATATATATATTGAATGATGAGAAAGGATATGACTATTCATTGTTCTTGATTAGTTTCTCAGCAATTGCATCTAATTTTATCTCCTCTTCCTCCTCTGCGCGTTTCATCGTTTCAGTTTTTCTCCATTCTCCATCTTCTTGCACCCTTAATTCTTTAAATCCAGAATCTCTACTCATCTATTCGTCATTGCCGCCATTCGTTGTTGCCGTCGTTCATCACTCAAGCTTTTAAATGTTATTCACAATTTGGAATTTTCGGCAATCATAGTGTTGCCCTTTCTTCCCAATCGAAGTCTGTGAGGGAATTTTCAACATTGCAACATGCCGAAATGACGAAACACAGAGTGAACGGCGGTTTTTTTCAACATTTCTCTTCAAATTCAAATCTCTTTTCATCCATTCAAATCTTTCATCACATACTGTTATTTTCACTTCTCCACATCTTTATTCTCTTTTGGTTGGATGAACGGCGGCAATGATGAAAATCAACAACAATGAACATCCTTAATGAAGTAATGATAAAAGTGTGCAAGGATGAATGGATGAATAGAGATTTGAATTTGAAGAGAAAACCCTCCGAGAAGAAGCACATAGTGAAATGCTAAAAGTGAGGTAGTCTGAAACGTTGTGGAGGAGTAAATCAATAATTTGAAAAATCTTTTAGATTAAATGATCATTTTGGTCCGCAAACTATGAAGTTAATTTCATTTTAGTCCTAGGATTATTTTTTGTTCTGTTTTGATCCTCAAACTATGGAGTCAGTTTCATTTTACTCATCAAACTATTTTTAATTTTGTTTTGGTCCTCAAACTATGGGATTAGTTTCAATTTACTCCTCAAACTATTTTTGTTTCATTTTGGTCCCCGAAATGTGATTTCATCTGGTTTCTATTGTTATTTCTAACTAACAATTGAGATAAATTATTTCTCACTTATATATATCGCAATAAATGAGTTGACAAAGTGAAAAAGAAAAATATTCATTTTTAGTCACAAATTAGAGATAAATTTATAGTTGATTTTTCTTTTAAAGAGTAAAACTTTTTCTCTCGCATTGTCAAGTCACTTATTATAAATTTAAGGACCCAAATGAAATAAATTTATAATTTATTTTTCTTTTAATGAGTTTTCTTTTTCTCTTTGTCAAATAACTTATTATAACATTGAGGACAAAAATCAAACATATATAAAAGTTTGAGGACTAAAAGAGAACAAATATAAAAATTTGAAAACCAAAATAAAACAAATATAAAAGTAATTTTTTATATATAAAGTAAGATGAACAGTCTCAAAATATTTATAATCCAAACGTTATATTAAGAAAAAAAACTTTGTCCAAAAAATATAATAAAAATAACTAAACTTATATTAAAAAAATATATTAGATGAAAAATTTTAACACGTGCAACACACGCAAACATCACTAATTAAGTTTAAAAAACAAATGCTTACTTTGTTAGTTTTGCCTAGTTTTTCATTTTAATGTTGAATCAATCACTTTTTTCATTTCCTTTGAACAACCAACAACATGTAAAAACTAACTCAATTTATAACTGTGGGTTGGGTTGAGTTTAAATTTTTCAGCTTACATATTTATGAGTTCATGGTTTTTTAACCCAACTTAATTTGTGAATTTGCACATCAATTTTTTTTAAAAAAAAATTACTTATTTATATATATATATATATGTATTTGTTATATATTTTTATATTTTTGTTATGTATTAATAAAATAAATAAATAATTTTTAAAAAAATTTTAAAAATGGCCAGACCCATGGCTCCTATACACCCCTAATGAAGTGCTTATTTGAGTTCCTAACCAAGAAACCTATATGATTTTAGAAATATACAGAATAAAGTTAATAACCTTTTAGCAAATTGTTATAATATTGGTGATTTTGTTTAAGATTTTGCTAATCTCATCATCGATTCTTACTAGGTGTAGATTTTCAAATTGTAGGATCATTTCGTACTCAATTCAAAATATGCATCTCTAACCAATTATGATCCGAATATTATGTAATGTTATATGTTCATGGCGGTTTTCCTTCTTCCTTTTGTGCTATGCCCACTGTCCTTTATATTCCTTGATTGTTCTAAGCTTTGAGTCCGACATGGTTAAACTAATAAAAGGAAATTTTTTGGAAATTCAGAACCTGTTGCCTATTGATTAGACCGTGGAAATTACTCATGCCTATAGCAAAGTTTAAGCGAATAGATTTGTGAATTGGAATCTTCAACATGAAATGAGCTTCAACGAGTGGTTTGATTCTCCTAGAGCTTAGGAAATCTTTTGTTTAATGATACTATGGGTATCTCTACCCGTGTTATCTCTGTGCAACTTTTTTTTGTTCTTTGTTTTTTTTTTAGGCTTTTGAACCCTCTTTCTTACCAAACAAAAAAAGTAGGCTTAAGTGCACTTTTGGTCCCAATACTATGACTAAGGTTTCAATTTGGTCCCATAACTATTTTTGTTGCAGATTTGGTCCCAAACCTTCGCAAAAAGTTTCACAGTTAGTCCCCTGGTCACTTCCGTCCAAATTTCGCCGTTAATTCTGACGTGGCAGTGTGACTGGGATGCTGACGTGGCAAAATCAAATGAGATGGACTAAATTAGGATCAATATGTAACATTTCATAACTTCTCTATACTCATTCACAGATCTCTTCCTCTCACCGAAATTGTGGAATGAGTATAGAGAAGTTATGAAATGTTACATATTGATCCTAATTTAGTCCATCTCATTTGATTTTGCCACGTCAGCATCTCAGTCACACTGCCACGTCAGAATTAACGGCGAAATTTGGACGGAAGTGACCAGGGGACTAACTGTGAAACTTTTTGCGAAGGTTTGGGACCAAATCTGCAACAAAAATAGTTATGGGACCAAATTGAAACCTTAGTCATAGTATTGGGACCAAAAGTGCACTTAAGCCAAAAAAGTAATAGAAGTTAGTCAAGTTACTTTTTTTTTTTTGGGTAATCACCGGTTTTTCTATTTATTATCAGGGCCTGTTTAACTTGATTTGAGACTTGATTATAGTTAAAGTTCTTATAAATATATTAAATGGGAATCAAAATGGAGGCCCTTCCAACTTATTCAACAAACGTCGTCAATTGAAATACTACCCAACGTCACAAAGTTGTTGCTTAGTGTCTGAAAATTTCCTGATGTGCAGATATATATAATACAGATTACAGAATAATCTGAGATTTTTAATCTCTAAAAGATCATTAAATTGACAATTTGGTTATTGAAATATTAAAATATACAGTTTAGTTTATGAGTGATCTAAACAGTATATTTAAATTATAAGATAAGTTTTATTTTAATTCTAAAATTGTTTTTGTTCTATTTTAGTTTTTCAAACTCTTAAATTTTTTTATTTTAATTCTCAAAATATGATTTCGCCTAATTTTTATTGTTATTTATAACTTAGACAATTGAGATGAATAATTTCTCTCTATTTTTGTGGTAATGAGTTGCCAAAGAGAGAAATAAAAACTTGCACTATTTGAAAGAAAAAATAACCACAAATTTATATTCAATTTGTGACTATGAATAAAAATTTTTCTTTTTTTTTTTTTAACAACTCACTTATTATGATAAGTATGAGAAAATAATATTTTGTTTCTTTTTTCGTTGAAACGATGGGTATTCTTCACCTGTCGTGTAACGGTCTAGGCGAAGACTAATCCTATTCGAGTGAGGAGCAAACAGTTAAAGTCTTCCTAACAATGTCGACTATAGAACTCGAACTTAGGTCTCTCAACCTGGGGTGCAGCTCGCTTACCACTACACCAAACACTTGTTAGTAAAACAATGTTCTATTTCAACTGTCTAAGTTATAAATATAACAAAAATCAGACAAAAACAAATTTTGGAGATCAAGATGAAACAAATCTAAAAGTTTAATGACCAAAATAGAAAAAAAAAATCACTTTATAACTAAAATAAAACTTATCCAATAATTTAAACCTTCAAAATAAGGTTAAAACCGTTCTGATATTGCATGGTCCCTCTCAACCTAATCTCAATACTCGGATGCTTGTTTTCAAATTTCAATTAATTGACCATGTCATACATCTTACATCTTTATGCCTTAATTGAATTGAGCTCCATAATCTTGAGTTAATAGGAATGACTTTTTTTATTAAGAAAAAAACAAACCGAAATCTTATTTCTTTGTGAAGAGTTGTTAGATTAAAAAGTCAGAACTAGCAGCTAGCTTTGAAAAAAAAAACATAAAAAAGCATTATGTCACGAGATAACCATTAGTCCATTACATTATATATATACCTTTCTAGAAAGTGTACGTCAAACTGAAAGGGGCATCTCATTTTACGTTACCACGTTGAAGGAACCTTTTCATTTCAAAAAATTATTTGGTCAAATACTCACATTAGTCCTTAAATTATAGTGTACATTTTCAAATTACTCTTAAATATTTCATTTATTTCAAATTAATTCTAGATTTTTTGATGATTTTTCACTTTTAATCTTAAACCAAATTTCAATGTGCGATTTGGTCTCTTTTACCAACTCTTCCATCCAAATATAGACTTTGCCAACCGTTCCATCCAAATATAGAAAAAAAAAACTTCTCAAAAGCAACACAATTTCATATTTGTCACATTCAGATTTGAAATGAGAGAACTACGACAACTTCACTTTTCTAATTGTGAGATTAACGACTTATTTTCAACATTTAATTTGACACTATTTGATGATGGTCATAGCTAATTAAATATAAATATTTAAAAAAATGATCTTAAATCCACTTTCGAGTCCAATTTGATTTCATTTGACAATTTCAGTTGGGCAAACAAAAAAGACTCGTAATAGCAAATAGCTTCAAACTTGTCACATTCACACTTGAAATAAAAAAAATATATATGTTCAACTTTGTTTGTTTGGCCGTGAAACGATAAGTCCACTCTGGGACTCGATTTGACTTTGTTTGTTAACAACTTTAACTAGATAGAAAAATTGTATTCATCAAAAAGCAACACGTATCTAGACTCATCATATTCGAACTTAAAACGAGAGAAATATAACCACACCCAATAGTTTGGAACCTAATTGAAAGTAAATGGCAATATCTAGAACCAATATGAAATTTTTGAAATATTTATAATCAAAATGAACTTAAGAACGTACATTTAAGATCAATTTAAGTATTCTATACCAAAAAAAATTGTAATCGGACTCTAAGTACATGAGTAGTATTATTTGGATTTATCTAGTATGTGTCTTTAAGGCACATTTTAAGATTTTTTCTAATTGGTTAGTAGAGCATCTCATATCTTGAAATTTACGAAATTTTTTTAAAAGATAATTTTTAATGTTTGAAAAACTCACTAAACCAATCAAAAGAAACCTTAAAATGTATCTTAAGGACACATGTTAGAAGGACCCATATTATTTTAGTGTATTGATTCCTCGTAACACAAGCAGTGAAGCTAATCATGTGCTTATTTTTTAGGATAATGTTATACGTGAATTGACTTCTTGAAAAAAGTTGTTCTCACTGTTATTTTTTCTTTTAAGATTCGTAAAAAAAACTAATATTTTATTTAATAGGACAAATTCATGAAATAATTTAAAATAAACTTTACCATATATTTATAGTAAATTCTTGATCACTGAATCTATATAGATATAAAAACAAATTAAGCTCACATGGACTGGCAAGTGCCAACTAATCTAACTATTTTATATATGTCCATCAATACGAGCAGTAATTATTATTCATCTTTAGGTTACCAAACACCAAGCAACGTATATATGTATAACAAATAACAATATCAATAATCAACAAAGTAATTAAAATCAACCCCCCAAAAAAAATATTTATCATCTTTGACCAAACATGTACACAGATTTTCAAAATCACACCAGCCCCTAATCTCCTTCATCCCTGATATATTTCTCTCTCTCTCTCTCTGTAATATGCATCAATTTGTATGACTAGAAAATCATTAATTTAAACAAAAATCTTAAATACCCGTTACTGTCTCTCCAAATCACGATCAGCATTACTATCATCGTGGGTAGAATCTGAAGAAGGTTGGATTCTTGAGATTGATCTCTCTCTAGTAAGAATCCTTCTGAATGAGTTTAATCTCGAGTTGGAATTCGAACCATTAATCTTAGCTCCATTATCCGACGTCGTATTATCATCTGCCACAGGAGGCTCCCCAGACGACGTCGTACTCGTCGGAGCCACGTGTGCGTGAGCCGGACCCTCCCGAGGCTGCGGCTCGACCGGCATGAACACGGGCCGAACCGGAGTCCGACAGACCGGACACGTGGAACGCGAAGCCAGCCACGTGTCAATACAGCCCACGTGAAAAACGTGTTTGCAGTTGGGAAGCAGCCTCGCCGTTTCTTCATCCTCCAAATTGCTCAAGCAAACAGAGCATTCCAAAACAGAGGACGACGAATTATCATTGTCGTTTTGAGAATTGAGTTGTCGTTTGAAGACGAAGGTGGGGAGGGAGGCGATGACGGAGCGGTCGAGGCCGGAGTTGTCGTCGCCGGAGGAGTAGTGGGCGACGGCGAGGGTGAGGCGGTGGATGGCGGCGTGGCGGCGTGCGCGGCGGCGGAGGTAGAAGCGAGCATAGAGATGGAGGGCGAAGACGGCGAGGAGGACGACGGATAAGGAGGCGATGGCGGTGAGGAGGATCTTGTTGAAGTCACTGCGGTGGTGGTGGCCGGAGTTGGAATCGGAATAAGAATTTGAATCTGACGGCGGCGACGGCGACGATGGGATTTGGAAACCTGGGAATATATTTTGATCAGTGAAGTTACCTCCTCCAAAATAACTCATGATGATAGATATTGAGAGAGAGAGAGAGGAATTTTCTGTGATGGAATTAAGAGGAAGGAGTGAGATATATGATATATGATATGTGGTTTGGTGTGTTTGAATTTGTTATGTGATGAGAAAAGAAGAAGAAAAGAGGGAAGTTTGACAAGTTTGAGCTATGTTCACTGTATATGATGAAGTCAGATGTCATGTAGGTTTTCACCAAATATTTCGTTTTCCAGATGCTCCTATAGTCCTATGTCATTCTTTGACTTCTCTAATACTTGTACATATATATATTAATTAATATTTTTTTTAAAATTTTACCAACAAAAATTTAAGCATAATACATTGATATGACTAAAATACATATACGCAATCCTTTCCAGAAAATATTTTATACATTGAAAGATGATTAATTATAGGCAAAATTATCTTTTTGGTCCATCAATTTTATACTAATTTTTAATTTCATTCTTAAAGTTTATTTATCGTCATATTCATTATATTCACAATTTTTTACATTTTGTTCGATTTGATTATCCCTTGTTCTAACTTTAATTGTAAAATGAATTAACAGCGAATTAATAGGTTTTCAATATGACATTACTCTGCTAGTAATTCATTTGGTGGAATTAGGACATTAGATGAAATTAATTAAAATGTGTGATTCTTTTAATAAAATTGATAGTAAACAAATTTTGAAGATAAAATTAAAAAATTACTATAAATTTTGAAGACAAAAAAGATATTTTTGCCTTAATAATTTATTAAAAGTCTGACTTTATACAAACAATTTATTTTTTTCTTTTTTTATAAACATTAAAAATTATATTTAACATTGTATGACACTGAAAGTTAGTTATTATTAAATTTAATAGAAAAATCAAAAAATATATTAATTTCTTGAAAAAAAAATCTAATGAAATTGACAAGTTGTACACAAAAAAAATTAAAAGTCTTTTGTCATTTTTTTTTCAAAATTCAACAACTATTTGGCATAATGAATAAAATTCAAGTGTTACATCACTTATAAAATTCAAGTGTTTAAATTGGTCAAATATTGACAAAATATTTTATTTTAGTCGCAAACTATTGAATGTAGTCATATTTCTAAATTTTTCCCATTTCAAATTCGAATATCACAAATTTAAAGCTACGTATTAATTTCGAAAAGTACTTTTTCTATTCAATTGAAATATCAACAATTGAGGTTAAATCGAGTCTCGAAAATACGCCACTCATTTCACGATCAAACAAGTAAAATTGTCCATATATCTCTCATTTCAAATAAGAATGAGATGAGTTATGAGCAACGAGTTACTCTTGATGAGACTTTTTTTTTGTTCAGCTATTTTAAGATCGTTAGTAAATGAAATCAAATCTGACTTGAAAGTAGATTTGGAAGCAATTTTTCATTTTTTTTTTCACTTTTTGGTCCAGCCCCACTTTCGAGCTCGATTTGATCTCATCTACTAACGGTCCCAACTAGACAGAAAAAAAAAAAGGCATGTTAAGAGTAGACTGAATTCGTCGCATTTGGACTTGAAACGAAAAATATATTATCAATTTCGTTTGTTTGATCGTGAAATGAACGACTTACTTTCGGGAGCCGATTTGACGTCGTTATCTGACAACCCCAATTAGATAGAGAAAGTATTCTTTAAAAGCAACTCGCGTAGTCTTAAACTCGTCACATTCGAACTTGAAACGAGAGAAATATAACTACATTCAATAATTTATGACCAAAATAAAATTTTTGCCAACATTTATCACCAAAATGATTCTTTTGCCATATTATTTTTTATCAAACATGTGAACATTTTTTATAAATGATCAGGGCATGGTTATTTTTTAAAAATGATTTCTACATACTGTTTTAACAATATAAATAAATCTGACTAAAAGCCGCAGAAAAATGCTTATTTTAATATTGTGTTATCTGTCGTAAACAGCTTTTACTAAAATATTGTGTTTTTAATAAGCAATGGTGGTTTGAAATTGTTTTCTTGTAAAGCAGGATCTGATGACTTTTGTGAATTGCGTGCGTGAAGTAAAATGGATGAAAGTCTATACATTGTCTTATTTTTCTTTAGGATTTGGTGTGAACATAAAACCATATGGTCTTAGCTCTCATCTCACATGGTAGCTTCCTTTGTTTCATTCAATTCTTTGACTGTTGAACATTGAGAGTATATGATGATCAGAATCTTCAGAAAGGGTTTGCAAATGTGGAATTTTCAAAACCACATTCTAAATTTGGGTTTTAAACTTATAATCACCACTGATTAAAGTAATCAACTAGAGTTATGTAGCATTAAACTTTCTTCCAAGTTTTTGTAACCATAATGTGTGAATTTTTTTTCTCAGAAATGTAGTCAATGAGTAAGAAATTAAATTACTTAATCAGGCAACAACAAAAAAAAATACTTAAACATTGAAAATCACTTGAATTTTGCTATTATTAAATATAGTAATAATTTCATATTTGATTCATTATAAAATTAAACAAATATTTTTTTAATAAAAAACTCAACAAATTAAAATGATTCTTTTATACTAAGGGATTTGATGGAAAAAGTACCGTTGCCTTAGCAAATTAGTTTTTCCTCTCACAAATTTTTAAGTGAAACAATAACAATAAAATGAAAACTGCAAAAAAACAAAAATTAAGTAGTGATAGAGGAGAGAGATAAACTGATGAATCGGATAGTTTAAAAGCCTAATCTTTCTGTAGCATTGCCCTTATACTAAATTAATAGTTGAATATATCTTTTATATATTATTTTTAAAAATTTAGGGTGTGTTTGGATGATAAGTAGGTAATGAAATGATGATTTTATGTAATGAAATAGTAATGAGAAAATTATGCAATGAAAATATAATGAAAATGGTGTTTGGATTAGTTTGAGATGTAATGAAAAAAATAGGATGTGAAATTATGAAAAAGGGTATGTAATGATTGTGGTTGGTTGAAATAAATATATGGTTTTTTTAAATTGTATAGGGGTAGAATTGATAATTGATAATGGAAATAGATAGAAATAAAAAAAATAATATTTTGACTTTTTGGTTGTGGTGGTTATGAAATGAGATGGTAATGAAATTGTCTCGGAATTTGTGCTAAATGTGAATATTTGGGGACTGGATCCTCTGCTGTCCAGCACATGGTGCTGTGCGGCGAGGACCAGTCGCCGAGCGCCACATGTGCGCCAATGTACACGTGGCGCTCGATGATTGGTCCTCGTCGCACAGCACCATGTGCTGGACAGCAAAGGATCTAGCGCCGAATATTTGTAATGAAGGTTGGAGTAGTACTATGTAATGAAATGAAAGGACCAAAATGTAAATAACATGAAAATTTTAAGAAACCTACCATTTGGTCTATTATTTTATATAAATTGAACGAATCGGTCCTTACGAAAGTGAAATATATCTCTTGACCCGTAAAAAATTGCATTCATTAATGATTGGGTTTCTATATTGCAAACTTTCCTCCAAAAAATAAATTGAAGGACCAAAATGTTATCCACGAAAAAAATGTGGGACCAAAAATTATATATTAATCAAAACGGTTTGTCTTTTTGCGGGTAATAATATGACCGTTGATCTTCACGCATGAGCACATCGCACCATCCACTTTTCTTCCACTATCTGCCTCTCTCGTATACTCATATATATACTGGAGAAGGGACCAAAATGTATATTTTTGGCGTCTGAATTATATATTTTATATCATG